>PVLC010026246.1:0-22895 GCA_004027655.1 Graphiurus murinus | reverse complement strand
ATAGAACCCAGGGGCAAGAACCCAGGGGCATTCTATCTCCGAGCTACATCCCCAGCCCTATTTTTTATTCGTTATTTTGAAACAAAGTCTTACTAAGTTGCAGAGGGTCTCACTAAGTAGCTGAGGCTGGCCTTGAATCTATGATCCTCCGGTCTCAGCCTCCCAAGTACTGGGATTACAAGCATGTGCCACCACACCTGGCTCCTAGACTTTTTTTTTTTTTTTTTTTTTTTAGGTACTGGGGATTGAACTCAGGGACATTCTACCTCCGAGCTATACCCCCAGCCCTATTTTTTATTTTTTATTTTGAAACAGGGTCTCACTAAGTTGTGGAGTGCCTCACTACTTAGCTGAGGCTGGCCTCAAACCTGGATCCTCCGGTCTCAGCCTCCCAAATGCTGGGATTACAAGTGTGCACTACTACACCCGTTTTTTTTTTTGTTTGTTTTTGTTTTTTGCAGTACTAGGGATTGAACCCAGGGGCATTCTACCTCTGAGCTACACCTCTAGTCCTGTTTTTTATTCTTTATTTTTGAAACAGGGTCTCATTAAGTTGTGGAGGGTCTCACTAAGTAGCTGAAGCTGGCTGTGAACCTGTGATCCTACTGTCTCAGCCTCCCAAGTACTGGGATTACATGCGTGCGCCACCATGCCCGGCTTCGGCTCCTAGACTTTTGAACCCAGGGGCATTCTACCTTAGAGCCACACCTTAGCCCTTTTTTTTTTTTTTTTTTTTTGCGGTACTGGGGATTGAACTCAGGGGCATTCTACCTCCGAGCTACACCCCCAGCCCTATTTTTTATTCTTTATTTTGAAACCGAGTCTCACTAAGTTGCGGAGTGCCTCACTAGGTAGCTGAGGCTGGTCTCGAACCCCGGATCCTCCGGTCTCAGCCTCCCGAATACTGGGATTACAAGCGTGCGCCACCACGCCCGGCTCTCTTTTTTTTTATTTTTATTTTTATTTTTATTTTTTGTGGGACCGGGGATTGACTCCAAGGGTATTCGACCTCTGAGCTACACCTTACCTAGCCTTACTTTATTTCTTATTTTGAAACAGGGTCTCACTAAGTTGTGTAAGGCCTCTCTCACTAAATTGCTGAGGCTGGCTACAAACCCTGTGATCTTTCTGTCTCAGCCTCCCAAGTACTGGGATTACAAAGCGTGAGCCACCATGCTCAGCTTATTTTTTTTTTTCTTTTGAGACAAGTTCTCACCAAATTGCCCAGACATCCTCAAACTCACAATCCTCCTGCCTCAACCTCCCAAACTGCTGGGATTACAGGCATGTAACACTGTGCCTGGATTTTTTTTTCCCCCTAAGCTAAAGAGAAGTAGGGTTGAATTTCTGCCTCTAGTTTCCTGCTGAGGCAAGATGGAGACTAGAGGACTTAGGTCAGGAGTCCAGGCTACAGTGCCCCCAATTCTCAGTCTCCTTTCCATCTGTGATGTTGTGATATAATAAGAAATGTTTATTTGGTCTCTGTCCCAGTTCCTGCCACTGAGCTCCTAAAACCCTCAAGGTGCCAGTGGTGCCAGGAGCATCTGTTGTTATTTGTAATAAGCCCCATACCTGAGTTTATGCTAATGAGGAGACTCTGAGGATGGAATCTGTTGCCAGAAGATTGGAACTTTCAGCCACACTCCCCAGCCTCTGGAGAGGGGAGAATGGCTAGAAATTGAGTTCAGTCACCAGTGGCCAGTGATTTGATCAATTATGCTTATACAGCAGAACCTCCATATGAGCCCTACACGGTGAGTTCAGAGAGCTTTGGGATTGGCGAACACATGGAGGTATTGGGAGGATGTTGGGCCCAGAGAGGGTACAGATGTCCCCTCCCTTTCCCCAGGCCTCATCCTAAGTATCTCTTCCATTTGGCTGTTCATGTTTCTTTTTTTTTTTTTTTTTTGCAGTACTGGGGATTGAACTCAGGGGCATTCTACCTCCGAGCTATACCCCCAGCCCTATTTTTTAGTCTTTATTTTTGAAACCGAGTCTCACTAAGTTGCGGAGTGCCTCACTAGGTAGCTGAGGCTGGCCACGAACCGGGATCGTCTGGTCTCAGCCTCCCAAATGCTGGGATTACAAGCGTGCACCACCACGCCCGGCTTCATGTTTCCTTTGTAATATCCATTTCTTTCTTTCTTTGTTTTTTTTTTTTTTTTGTGGTGGATTGAACCCAGAGGCATTCTTCAAGCTATACCCCCAGCCCGATATTATTTCTTCTTTGGAAACAGGGTCTTGCTAGGTTGATAAGAGTCTCACTACTTGCTGAGGCTGTCCTCGAACCTGTGATCCTCCTGTCTCAGTCTTCCAAATACTGGGATTACAGGCATGTGCCACCATGCTCGGCTTCCTTTTTTGGGCGTGTGTATGTGTGTGTGTGTGTGTGTGTGTGTGTGTGTGTTCCTCAGGATTGAACCCAGGGGCATTCTATCCCCAAGCTACACCCCTAGCCCTTTATTTTTAATTAATTAATTAATTTTATTTATTTTTGTACTGGGAAATGAACCCAGAGGCATTCTATCTCTGAGCTACATCTTCAGCCCTATTTTTAAATTTTTATTTGGAAACAGAGTCTTGTTAATTTGCTGAGGGCCTCACTAAGTTGCTAAGGCTGTTCTCGAACCTGTAATCCTCATGACTCAGCCTCTCAAGTACTGAGATTACAAGCATGAGCTGCCACGTCCAGCTTTTGAGACAGGGTTGTAAATTCAAGGCCAGCACCACCCTGTCTCAAAATAAAAAATAAAAAAGGGCTTGGAGTGTAGTTCAGTGGTAGAGTGGCCCTGGGTTCAATCCCCAGTACCATAAAAATAAATAAGCAAACAAATTATAGGCCAGACACAGTGGTACATGCCTGTAATCCGACTACTTGGGAGGCTAAGACAGCCTCTGCAACTTAGTGAGGCTTTTAGCAATCTAGTGAGACCTTGTTTTCAAATAAAATTAAAATTGGGCTGGGGGGTGTAGCTTGGAGGTAGAATGCCTCTGGGTTCAATCCCCAGTACCCTCCCCCCCAAAAAACAAAGGACTGGAGGTGTATCTTGGAGGTAGAATGCCCCTGGGTTCACTTCTCAGCACCAAAAAAGAAGGAAGGAAGAAAAAGAAAGAAAAGAAAAAGACTTTACAATGGACACGACGTCACCAGGCAATGGGAATTTTTCAGTTCCATTATCATCTCATGGGACTACCATTGTGTATACAGTCAATTATTGACTGAAATGTTATTATGTGGTGCATGACTGTATTTGAAGATATACTGGCTGAGAATTTTCCAAATCTGGCGAAAGACGTGAATTCGTACAGGAAATACAACTTAGTGCCGGGCGTGGTGGCGCACGCTTGTAATCCCAGCATTCGGGAGGCTGAGACCGGAGGATCCGGGTTCGCGGCCAGGCTCAGCTACCTAGTGAGGCACTCTGAAACTTAGTGAGGATTGGTTTCAAAATAAAGAATAAAAAATAGGACTGAGGGTATAGCTCAGAGGTAGAATGCCCCTGAGTTCAATCTCCAGTACCGCAAAAAAAAAAATAGGGCTGGGGTATAGCTCGGAGGTAGAATGCCCCTGAGTTCAATCCCTAGTGCCGGAAAAAAACAAAACAAAACAAAAAAACAACTTAGTGAGCAGAATAAATAGAAAGGAATCAGTATCTAGATGCATTGCAAGAACACACAAAGCACCAGTAATATCTTAAGAGCAGGGAATAGTGATAGATCACCTAAAAAGATCATCAGATCAGATTAAACTGAGAAGACTTCCTTTTTTTTTTTTCTTTTTGTAGTAGGGATTGAACCCAGAGGCATTCTACCTCTGAGCTATACCCTAGCCTTTTTTTTTTTTAGTACTGGGGATGGGCATTCTACCTCTGAAATACATCCCTAACCCTATTTTTATTCTTTATTTTGAAACGGGGTCTCACTAGTTGCAGAGGGCCTCACAAGTTGCTGAGGCTGTCTATAAACCTACAATCCTCCTGTCTCAGCCTCCCAAATACTGGGATTACACGCAGGCGTCACCACACTGGGCTTTCTTTTTTTCTTTTTCTTTTTTTTCTTTTTCGAAATAAAGTCTTACTAAGTTGCTGAGGCCAGCCTTAAACCTCTGATCTTCCTGTCTCAGCCTCCCGAGTACTGGGATACAGGCATGTGTCACCAGGTCCAGCTATGAGAAGACTAGGCACTTTAGGACACAAAGATAAATAAGACAAGTTCAGCCCCTGCCATGTGGAACTTAGTGTTTCAAGGGATGATGGTCATAGAGGTAATGATTACAGCATGCTGAGCTGGCCTGGAGGGAGGGCAAGAGCATTGGCAAGAAAACAATACCAGAGAACTTCATTACGAAGGTTTTCCTATCCGTGCTGACACATGCGTGCTTACCAACATGAGAAGGGCTTTTCCTGCCAGAGATTCAGGGGACTGCAGCTGCTGTTTATACATCCTTCCTAGGACAGGGGATAGGCCAGATGTCCTAAGACTGGCAGCTTCCTCTCTAGAACCTCAGAGGGAAAGGGAGAGGGTGTTTCTCCTAGAGCTTTCTTCAAAGTCCCAGCCTGTCTCCCTCTGGCCACAGACCTAGGGCCAGGGCGCAGGGCCAGGGGTGGGGGGCAGAGGCTCCTTGGGGGACCGATGTTGTACAGGAAGTGATAGTGACAGGAAAAGAGTCCACCGTGCATGGTGTGCTGCCCATGTTCAACAGCAGCTTCAGTTCTAGACTCTCTAGGACTGGGGCTGACTTCTGGACCAACGTCAACGTCAACATCTCTGTGCCCTGGCTCCATTCCAAAGCACTCTGCACTGGCCTGCTTTCCCCTTCCTAGTTAAAGTGTGTCTCCTGCTACAGGACTCTGCCAATGTCCTGCTTAAGCTACATTCTCAGCACCCAGGCAGGGCAGCGCTAACAGGTGTTTACTCGATTAAGGCGTGGGTCCTGGTGGTAAAGGATTTGGGGAGAGAGAGCATGAGGGACAAGGACCCAGAGGAGGGAACCCCCCAGAGCATGGGGAAACTCTGGAGAAGGGGGAGAGTGTGAAGGCAGGCAGGAGAAGGTAGGTTTCTCATGGTCTGGGGATCAGTCTGGCTGCAGAAGGGAGCCCCCCCCCTCCCTGACCACTCTCACCTAGTAGCCACCAGGCAATTAGGGGCGGGGCCCTTGACGTCCCGGGCCGGCCGCCAGAACCCGCCTACCATGGAGTGGGGTCCCGCCTTCCCGGGATTTAGCGTCGCCTACCTGGGCGGCTCCGCAGCAGCCGCTTCCGCCTTCGCCAGGTGAGGGTCCAGATATAGCAGGGGCGCCCTGGGGTGGGGCGTCCCCGGGGTGCCATCTCCTCTTCCCGGGTCCTTCCCTGCCTTTCCTCGCGTCTCTCTTCAACTGCGCTACCCTCTACTCACCTTCTGTGCAAGTACTTCACGACCTAGGCGACCTCCTGCCCCACCTCTGCTGGCGCCCAGTTCCTAGCCTGCCTCGGGGCTGCCAACTGGGCCCAGACTCGGGTTTTGCGCGGGGCCAGGTGTGTGTCTGGGGAGTTCCTTCAGGCAGCCAGTACCCAGAGAGCCTGGAGCCTTGCTTAATAAAGGCTGGTGGAGCTGTCTTCAAACCAAGTTAGACGGAGTGACACAGGTGTGTGGCAAGGCTCTCTGTACCTGAAGCTGAGCTTGGGGTGTGCAGGGATTGTGCGGGCTACTTAGGTGGTTCTGTGGGCAGTACCTGAGCTTAGCAGTGGTCTGCACTTAGCTAGCGGCCTATCACAAATGCCTTATTTGATTTTAAATGTGGCTGCTAGCCGGGCGTGGTGGTGCATATGCTTGTAATCCCAGCATTTGGGAGGCTGAGACTGGAGGATCCGGGTTCGAGGCTAGCCTCAGCTACCTAGTGAGGCATTCTGCAACTTAATGAGACCCTGTTTAAAAATAAAGAATAAGAAAATAGGGCTGGGGATGTAGCTCGGAGGAAGAATGTCCCTGAGTTCAATCCCCAGTACCGAAAAAAAAAAAAAAAATCCACCTTTCAATGTGGCTGCCTTGGACGTCTGAGAGGCCATAACCCTGGGCATTGCTGGGGTGAGAGGGTAGTGTGATTGCATATTTAGGTATGTGTGGACACTACACCATAATGTCTTGTGTGTATGTGGCCCTTGGTTTCTCCTGTGGGGCGACGTATCCAGGTATCTTCAGTGTGGGGGGCAGTGAACTGCGGTATCAGAAGCTTATGTGAAAGGGTTTGTGTTGCTAAACCTAAATGTTTCATGGCTGCATACTGAAAAGGCTCAGATTCGAGAGGCATCTCAGGCATATTTTGTGGCATAACTGTAGGCCTCAGGATGTGTGTGTCTAGCAGTGTACCTTTATGTGTGTGTGTGTCTACACCTCTGAGGTTGGTGTGGTTAGCATATATTGGCATCTCCAGTGTGTGCGTGGTAGGCAAAAATGTTTCATGTTTGAGGAGCAGTAGAGCCTTGGGTGTACAGGAGTGTGTGCAATAGTGTATTTCAGGTCTAAAAGGCCACTGCTGCTGGGCGAGAATGGTGCACGCCTGTAATTCCAGTACTTGGGAAGCTGAGATTGGAGGATTGCAGATTTAAGGCCACTTGCAGTAATTTAGTGAGACCCTGTTTCAAAATTAAAACAGGGCTGGGGGTGTAGCTCAGAGGTAGCATGTCCTGGGTGAAATCCTCAGTACCATAAAAAATATAAAAAGGAAAAGACAAAAAAAAAAAAAAAAAAGGAAAAGACAATGCTCTGGGTGTCCTAGGGGTACAGGGACAGTGTACCATAGTAACTCCAGAGTTACTCTGTAGTCTGGGCAGGTAATGTTCTGAAATTTCAGGCGTGAGGAGGCCAGGTTTCTCCAGGTTTCTCAGGGTGAATGGGTAGAGTTCCCAGAACCTTGGGGATGGGGAGCATCCTACCTGAAGTTTGTATGTGTAAGAGGTAGGATTCCTGGCTCTCTGATGTGCCTCTCCCTCTGTACCTTTTTTTTTTTTTTTTTTTTTTTTTTTTTGCAGTACTAGGGATGGAACCTGGGGCATTCTATTTTGGAGCTACAACCCCAGCCCTATTTTTTTATTCTTTATTTGGAAACAGGGTCTCACTAAATTGTGGAGTGCCTCACTAGGTAGCTGAGGCTGGCCTCGAACCCGGATCCTCCAGTCTCAGCCTCCCAAATGCTGGGATTACAAGCGTGTGCCACCACGCCCGGTTCCTATATTTTTATTCTTTATTTGGAAACAGGGTCTCACTAAGTTGCAGAGGGCCTCACTAAGTAGCTGAGGCTGGCCATGAACCCAGATCCTCCAGTCTCAGCCTCCCAAGTAGTACTGGGATTACAAGTGTGCGCCATCATGCCCGACTTCTCTGTACCTGTTTCTAATGGGTTAAGGATGGTGCTAGAGACTCTGTCTCTGGAGTCTGAGTGTCTTAGATACCTACTGTAGGACTTTT
Source organism: Graphiurus murinus (assembly GCA_004027655.1). Taxonomy (NCBI): domain Eukaryota; kingdom Metazoa; phylum Chordata; class Mammalia; order Rodentia; family Gliridae; genus Graphiurus; species Graphiurus murinus. The sequence continues at coordinate 15,452 of PVLC010026246.1, read as the reverse complement.
ATTTTTCGAGGGGGGTTACTGGGCATTGAACCCAGGGCATTCTACCTCTGAGCTTATACTCTCGGCTCTTTTTAAATTTTTTAAAATTTTGAAACAGGGTCTCCCTGAGCTGCTGAGGCTGATCTGGGCCTGTGATCCTCCCATCTCAGGCTCCCAAGTACTGAGATTACAGGTGGGCTCCACCACGCCCGGCTCCTAGGCTCTTTACCTGTAGGAGAGAGTACCATCATCTTTACTGGTCCTTCACCAGACATGCTCCCGGAGGCTGGTTCTCTGTGGCTACTGCAGCTGCTCCGGGACATCCAGCTAGCCCAGTTTTATCGGCCCATCCTTGAGGAGCTTAATGTCACTCGGCCAGAGCATTTCGACTTTGTGAGGCCTGAGGACCTGGATGGCATTGGCATGGGCCGGCCAGGTAAGGAATCCCTGCCCTGAGGCCCTGGTTGCTCCTTCCCCAGCCTGTCATTGTGGTTCCCACTTCTCCACACCCCAGGCTGCTTCTTGCCTGGAAATCTCTGTCACCTGCCCCACCCCCACCCCAGCCCTCTGATTCTGGCCTCCAACAGCCCAACGCAGACTAGCTGAAGCTCTGAAGAGACACCGTCTTGGGATCAAGCCTAAGAACTGGGTTTACAAGGTATGGTGGTGTTTGCGGGAGCTTAAAATGGGCCAGCTTTTAGGCCTGGGAATGGGGTGGCGGAGTGGCAGGGAGGGTTCTACACACCTGAATTCCCACTCCTGTTTCAGATCCTTGGGGGTTTTGCCCCTGAGCAGAAGGAGACCACCCCACACTTGGATAGCCCTCTGTGCCTCCCTGAGTCAGAGGGGGGCCTCAAGTGCCTGATCCCAGAGGGCGCTGTGTGCAGAGGGGAGCTGCTGGGCTCAGGCTGCTTTGGTGTGGTGCATCGAGGGCGGTGGACGCTGCCCAGTGGCCAGAGTGTGAGTGTCCTCCAGGAATTGACTTCTTCCTGAGCCGGCTCCTCCCCCTCCCCAGGGACCCTGTGCCCTCTGTGCTCTGGCTTTGGTCTGACCATTCGCTCTGGTGCTTGATGGTACCTCCCCCCCACTTCCAGGTCCCGGTGGCTGTCAAGTCCCTGCGGGTAGGTCCCGAAGGCCCTGTGGGCAAGGAGCTGGGAGACTTCCTGCGAGAGGTGTCAGTCATGATGAACTTGGAGCACCCACACGTGCTGCGTCTGCATGGCCTCGTATTGGGCCAGCCTCTGCAGATGGTGAGCAGATCCTGAAGCCAGTTCCCTAAATCGCTGGGGGCTGGTGTGTGACAGGAGAGACCCATGAGGCCAGGCCCTGGCTCAGGCTGCTCTGTGCTCCTGCAGGTGATGGAGCTGGCGCCCCTGGGCTCCCTGCATGCGCGCCTCACGGCCCCGGCCCCGACACCTCCGCTGCCCGTGGCCCTGCTCTGTCTCTTCCTGCGGCAGTTGGCGGGGGCCATGGCGTACTTGGGGGCCCGCGGGCTAGTGCACCGGGACCTCGCCACCCGCAACCTGCTGCTGGCCTCACCGCGTACTATCAAGGTGGCCGACTTTGGGCTGGTGCGGCCACTGGGCGGTGCCAGGGGCCGCTACGTCATGGGTGGGCCCCGCCCCATCCCCTACGCATGGTGAGCGCGGTGCCCTGTGGGTGGTCTGGCTGGAGCCGGGTCTGGGGGCCGCAGATTTGGAGGGCTGTAGGCAGGTGACAGGTCAGAGTAGGCTGGTCTTTTAAAGGAGGCTAGGACTAAAGGGTTTGTCGGGTCTGGAAGAAAGACTTCGGAGGATTATAGGACAGTTCCAAAGGGGTGGGTGCCAAGAGAAAGGTGAGCTCCCTGGGGTGATACGCGGCTCTTTCAACTTCCGCTTCTGCAGGTGTGCCCCAGAGAGCCTGCGCCAGGGAGCCTTCTCATCTGCCTCCGACGTGTGGATGTTTGGGGTGACGCTGTGGGAGATGTTCTCTGGGGGCGAGGAGCCTTGGGCCGGGGTCCCACCATACCTCATCCTGCAGCGGCTGGAGAAAGACAGAGCGCGGCTGCCGAAGCCTCCCCTTTGCTCCAGAACCCTCTACTCCCTTGCCTTACGCTGCTGGGCCCCTCACCCTGCAGACCGGCCTAGCTTTTCCTACCTGGAGGGGCTGCTCCAAGAGGTGGGACCCTCAACCCCCAGATACATATAGTCTCTCTTCCCTCCATTCTCTCTTCCAGGGTTCCAGAGAACTAACATCCTAACTGGTGTGGTGGCCTACGCCTGTAATACTAACTATTCAGGAGGCTCAGGCAGGAGGACTGCACAAGTTCAAGGCCAGCCTGGGAACTTAGAGACCCTGTCTCAAAATCAAAAGGGCTGGCGCTATAGCTTAGTGACAGAGCACTTGCCCAGCATACATAAGGCCCTGGGTTCACTACAAAACAAAAAACACCCCAAAACATATCCTGCTGCCTGTGCTGGATTCTGGGACTCAGCTCTGTTGTTGTTGTTTGTTTGTTTTTTGTGGTACTGGGAATTGAACTCAGGGACATTCTACCTCCGAGCTATACCCCCAGCCCTATTTTTTATTCTTTATTTTTGAAACAGGGTCTCACTAAGTTGCAGAGTGCCTCACTAAGTAGCTGAGGTTGGCTGCGAACCCGGATCCTCCGTCTCAGCTTCCCAAATACTGGGATTACAAGCATGCGCCACCACACCCGGCTGGGACTCAGCTCTGAACAAAACATATTTAGACCTACCTGCAGAGAGCTCAGAGCCCTAGGCAGGCAGCTGAGGACTACACAGATGTAGGCTGAAGGGAGGGGGTCTGTGTCTGAGCCAGACCCAGAAAAAGGGTACAGAAGAGAGCAGTGGGTCTCTGTGGGCGTTTGACAGGCAAGAGAAGAGTTTCCATGTGGGAGGGAAGATGGAATTATTGAGTCTGCAGAGAAGAGCCCGGCGGCATCAAGTGGGTTTCCTAGGGCATGTTAAAGACCGTTAGCTACCACAGAGAGCCCTTGACACGTGTGGGATCTTGTACTTAGTCCTTTGCCAGTATCCTTATGTCTTGGCTCATTTAGTCCTCTCAAACAATCCCATGAGGTAGCTATTTTTTTTTTATCACCCTTTAACTGATGGGACATTTGAGACCCTGACAGTTTAGTGACCTGGACTAATGTCACATAGTAAATGAAGGAGTCAGGATTAGTGTGACGTTAGAACCATTCACTAATTCAGTAGGGAACAGTACCCTCTGCCACTGAAGGGATTTAGTCTTCACTCATGGAAGGGTGTTGAACAGGGGAGTTATAAGACAGCGTTACATGTTTTCCAAGGAGATTTTGGAGGGATGATAGTGATGATGGCCATGAAGCAGAATTGAGATGAAGAGGTCCGACTGAGGGTCCAAGCAGTGAGGCTGGAGAGGAGTGGGGATGTTCCTGAGGTGCTTAGGAGGCCGACCCAACAGGCTGGGTGCAGGATAACTGTGAACAGGATGGCTCTCCCCTTGGTCCCCCTAGGTAGAGACAAGGCCTGAGCCCCGGGCTGTGTCCAGCTTGGCATGGGATCCAGGTCGGCCTCCCCCACTGGATTACACCTGGGAGGCAGGGACAGTCCCACTGGGGCCCAGCACAGAGGACATACTTGGTATGGGTATGATTGGTAGGTGTCCCAACAGAGGGATGATTTCTTTCTTCCCTGTTCCCATATTACCCTTTTGACTCAGGCCCAAAGCCCAGGCACTCTTTCTTCCTGTCTCCACAGGTCTGGCCCTCTGAGGGATGCTGTGTGAGGGATGTCACAGAGCCAGGAGCCCTGCGGATGGAGCCCGGTGACCCCATCACCATCATCGAGGGCAGGTGACAGCCTCATGTCCCCCAAGAATCCCCAGTGGAGGCCTCCCTCTCAGACTTCTTGACTCTTGTTCCCCTCTACTTTCCTTTGAACCCGGTCTTCTGTCCCCACTGGTCCCTGAACCCCAACGCAGTCCCAGCCTCCCTCCCAGAGCCCCAGCTGACCCACAGAGCCCTTTTGTGTTGGGGAGGAAAAGGCTTCCCTCCCTCCAGGCAGAGGCAGCCACGAGGCACACAGCCTGCTGAGCCTAATGTGACTTGAGCCCAGCTACCACTCTCCCCCGGTTCCGATCCCCTTCACTGGCTCCTCTTCCCACAGCCCGGATTCCACAACCTGGAAGGGACAGAATGGTCGCACCTTCAAAGTGGGCAGCTTCCCAGCCTCGGCAGTGACACTGGCAGACTCGGGAGGCTCGCCAGCCACCCGTCCAGTCCACAGAGGCTCTCCAGCCAGGGGAGAGCGGCGCCGGGGAAGCATAGATGGGTGAGGAGCTGAAAGGGTCAGGGACAGAGCTGGGCTAGGCTGGGGAGGGGACCGGCCAAGCCCAGCAACTTCTCTGGAAGGGAAGGCTGGCAATGGGATTGGAATGAAGCTGGAGGTGAGGATAGACTGGCTGACTGTCCTCCTAGTTGGAGTCTCCATCCTGGGTCTCCAGAGTTTCTTAGGGCGGTGACACTGATAGGTGTGTGTATTTGGGGTGTGGAGGATGAACTGGGACACTGTCTGACAGGGACAGAGAGAAGGCAAAACCTCGGGATCTACCTCCAGCACGGGGCCAGAGAAGGAACACACCTCTGCAGAAGATGAAAGGTAGGTATGATGGGACTCCAGGGTCTCAGGAGATGAAGAACCTTCTCCTCCCTTGAACCCAGGCCTTCTGTGTCTATGATTTCCTTCTTCCTAATTCTGCCTGTGGGTATCCTAGCTATACTTTAGCATCTTAAGAGGTTTGAGGCCCCCCTGCCTTTCTCCCAACTCTGGGCCCTGAGTTCTCTTGTTCTTTGGTCCCTCAGCTGCCCTGGCCTTGATACCCATTGTGCACCTATCTTATCATCCCACCTAACACATGGACCAGCCTGAGGACAGGGCCAGCTAGCTTACCTGCAAATTCTTGCAAAGCTATCCATCTCAGAACAGGTAAAGACAGAAAGCTAGGGCTCTTCTCACTTTTTTTGTTTTTGTTTTTGTTTTCAACTATGCAGGCATTTCCAAGAGCCTGGAATCAGTTCTCTCCCTGGGTCCTCGCCCCACAGGGGGTGGCTCAAGCCCTCCTGAACTTCGACATGGCAGACCTTTGCCCCAGGGACCCCCAGGCCTGCCTCCACGCCCTCTTGTTACCTCCAGCTCCTCTTCTCAGCCCAGCCAGCCCCCCAGAGGGCGGCCTCCCTGGCTCAAAAGAGAACCCCTACACAATCACCGCACTGGAGCGCCCGGAGCCAGCAAAGCCACTGTCTCCTCTGGAGGCCTCTTGCCTGACCCCGAGTGGCAGAGGAGGATCACAGAGGTAAAGTCACTCTGAAATGGCCAGGGTGTGCAAAAGGGCCTGTGGAACGGAGCAAGGGCCTGAGTGAGGTTTTGTCCCCTGCAGGTGGAGATGAGTGTGCATGGAGTCACCCACCAGGAATGCCAGACAGCACTCAGAGCCACTGGGGGAGATGTGGTTTCTGCCATTCGGAACCTCAAGGTAAAGGCACACCCTTCTCCCAGGCTCCCTCTTCTTTTGCCCTGCCACCTGGCAGTCAGCCACACTCTCTGGCCTCTGCAGGTAGACCAGCTCTTCCATCTGAGTAGCAGGTCCAGAGTGGACTGCTGGCGCATCCTGGAGCAGCACCAGTGGGACCTCTCAGCTGCCAGCCGCTATGTCCTGGCCCGGTCCTGAGCTCTGCTTACTTGTCTATGGACACCAGCATGGAATGCCTGGGCCCTGCAGGGCCTGGCCATGTGGAATCAAGCAGAACCAGGCTAAGGTCTTGACAGGGACAGACCATCCCAGTTAGGGAGGTCCCATCTGCTTATAGGCAGGCACAGGAAGCACCCTGGGGAGCCCAGGGTTAGACACCAACAAGTCACTCCTCCCTACCCTGTCCCTGGGCCTCTGAGGGCCTCAGCTCCCGTGGCTGGGCCAAGAAGGATCTAGTCCACTTTGTCTACCAGATTCCCAAACAAGAGGAGGACTTGAAGGAAAAGAGCCAGAATAGATCACATCCAGAGGAAGTGTCTACTCACTACAGACAATGATCAGGTGTCCATACTGGACCATGGAACAGATACCCTGACCTGCCGCCAGTCACTCCCTGGACTCTGTGGGGCAGTCACCTTGGATAATGGAAGCAGCCATACTAACTTGGAACACATGACCCAAACTGCCTTGGTTTCGCCCAGGGCCACCGTGAGTGATGAGAAGTGCCTTCTTGAATTCAAGGACATTTGATCCTATAGTAGCACAGATTATGAGATGGGCCAACCCCAGCCCAGCTGCTGTAGTTCCCCTTTTTTTTTTTTTCTACCCATACCAACTCTTTCTTCTACCCTCCCCCATCACATACATTGTCCAATGTTCAAAAAGTTACAAAGTTTATATGAATACAACATACAAAGATGCAGCCTCCTCCCTAGGGCGGAGCAAGGAAGGGGTGGTTAAATAAGGCACAGGAAGCTGCAGCAAGCACCAGCAGTGGGCAAGGCCCGAGGGGGAAAGGAAGTTGGCACTGGGGCCCACTTGGCCTCTACAACTGTTGGTACGGAAGTGGGAATCCCCTCAAAGTGCCAAGTCTGCAGCTGAGTTGGCCGAGCCGATGCAGGGGAAGAGTGGCACATCTGTCATTTTTGGTGCTGTTTGCCTTTCCCATACCAGCACTCTTATAAAATCTAAGTCCTGGGTTCCAAAGGCCTCCTTTGGTGCAGAGACCTTGGAAGCGGGTGGGAAGGGCCAGGTAGGGAAAGTTGGGAAGCTGATATGCCTTTGTGCAGAGGGGCTGCTGGGAGGCTGTGGTGGGAGGCAGAGGGGAAGGGCTCTCATACACACCCTTCATGTGAGAGGGGCAGGATGGGGCAGCATGGCCTCCAGCCACTCAGGCACTCCCATCTTTCCCCTGTGGTGTACCTGGAAGAAAGGGGCTGCCTCTTTCTTCTATGAGGAGGGGCCAGGCCAGGGAGGCGACCATCTTGATTTCTGGTTGAGGTGATGGTCTCCTTGTCCTGAGGTGGGCTTTAACTGGTGATGGCAGAGGGCCCAGCACCTCCTCGCTTCTCAAAGAACATGTAGTCCTGAGGAGAGGCCACTGTCAACAGGACATCTGGCTGGGCCAGCCTGGCTCAGCTATCACCACCTAGGACTGGACCTGCAACCCCCCCATAACACTTGTCCCTAACCTAGGAAGAGGTCAGGAAGCACACACAGCTTTAAGAGGGGGAGGGGTAGCGACAGTCAACTCACAATGAGGAACGTGGCTCCCAGCAGCACAGCCTTCACCTTCACATCCAGATCCATGGGGAACTGCAGGCCAAAGTCATCTGCATCTGTGAGGGCTTCCCGGAGCAGGCCCCCCCACTGCTTGCTAATGCGGCCCACGCTGCGGGATTCATCCCTAGTCTTCACCTGTTGGCAAGGAGGAAGGACCCAACTGGGGGGATGTGACCAATCAGCTCGTTCCCACAGTCGCCGTGTCTGAACTGTGCAGGCTCTACACTCAGTGAATTTTCCTGCCAGCTTTGGGTTTCCCCCATGTGACAGCAGAGGAAATGAAGGCACCCCGAGTCACACAAGTTTATAGGGAAAATCAGGATTCAGACTCAGATGTGCTGCTCTCCAAAGGCCATGCATGACATAACTGCGCATTAGTGGTGGGAGAAATGAAAGCACAATATAGTCAAATCCCTAGTATATGGCTGGTTGCTAGGTTTGCTTTGCTTATCAACATCCCTGACACCTATGGTGGGTGCAGTCTATGCTCTATACAAAGTAGGCCTGATTGAGAGGGCAAAGGAGGCTGACAAAATAAATCCTGGCTGTACTCTACCAGCCAAGCAGGCTCCTAGAAGGCCACATTTGCCCAAAGTGGTGACTTTATTTTTTGTTTTCTGGTACTGGGGATGGAACAGAGGGGCATGTTACCTCCGGGCTATACCCCTGTCCCTTTTTTTTTTTCAGTACTGGGGATTGAACCCAAGAGCATTCTACCTCCGAGCTACATTCCCAGCCCTATTTCTTATTCTTTATTTTGAAATAGAGTCTCAGCCGGGCATCGTGGCACACGCTTGTAATCTCAGTACTTGGGAGGCTAAGACCAGAGAATCTGGGTTAGCGGCCAGCCTCAGCTACTTAGTGAGGCTCTCTGCAACTTAGTGAGACCCTGTTTCAAAACAAAGAATAAAAAATAGGGTAGAGGGTGTAGCTTGGAGGTAGAATGCCTCTGAGTTCCATCCCTAGTACCACAAAAAAAAAAGAAAAGAAAAGAAATAGGGTCTCACCAAGTTGTGGAGGACCTCACTAAGTAACTGAGACTGACTGTGAATCTGCCATTCTCCTGTCTAAGCCTCCTAAGTACTGGGATTACAAGCATGCGCCACCACGTTCGGCGTCCTTTTTATTTTGAAACAGGGTCTCCTGAGCCAAGCATAGTGGTGCACACCTGTAATCCTGGTATTTGGGAGGCTGAGACAGGAGGATCACAGGTTCGAGGACAGCCACAGCAAGTAGTGAGACTCTCATCAACCTAGTGGGACCCTGTTTCAAAATAAAAATAAAATAGGGATGGGAGTATAGCTCAGAATTAGAATGCCCTGGGTTCAATCCCAGTAATACACACACACACACACACACACACACACACACACACAGAAACAGGGTCTCATTAAGTTGCCAAGGCTGGCCTCAAACCCATGATCCTTCTGTCTCAGCCCCCCAAGTACTGAGATTACAGGTATGTGCCACCACGCCCGGCTTTTATTTTTATTTTGAAACAGAGTCTCTCTAGGTTGATGAGATTCTCACTACTTGCTGAGGCTGTCCCAGTCCTCGAACCTGAGATCCTCCTGTCTTAGCCTCCCAAGTGCTGGGATTATAGGTATGCCCGGCTCTTCAGCCACTCCCGGCTGGTGACTTTAATCTGCAAAGTAGGGGTGTACCCTGCTCAGCACTGCTTGTGAGCCTCATCTAGAAGGGACTCAAGAATATGGACTGTGGGGAGGTACACTAATAGGTAGCCTCTGAGGACTATAATTTCAACTGACCTTTCTGAGCCCAGCAGCAATAGGCTCTGATGAAGGGGGTGGTAACTCACAGTCACTTCCTGGTCCTTTTTCTGTGCTCAGTCTCTGGTAACTAGAACTGGAGGTATTTCCTTCTATATCCTGTCCATCCCCTTCCCCCCATCCTACAGCTCTGGTGCACTTCCTGTAGCCCAGTTCCAGGCTGTCACAGCCCAGCACTGCAGTCTCAAGTATGGACCATTCATAACTGTAAAATGGACCACTGGTCCTATGAGAACCCCACAGTTTATACTTTTGCATACAGAGATCACATAATTATCTCCTTCCCAACTGGTTCCCATCACAGAACTTCCCTCTAGCTACCAGGGTGACTCATTTTTAAAGTAACCTTAGGTAAAGCACCTCATCAGAAGTGTTGCAAAGTCTACTGGATAATACCTATTGTTACTCTCTTATCTGCACAGTGAATTATCCCTTAAAGAACTCCAGAGTCAGTGGAATGCCTTTGTCTTCTAGAAATCAAGGCATTTCCCTGGCCTTACTTGGAAACTCTCACCACTTGGGTTCTCCCAGCTCCAGGTTTGTGATAGGAAGGCACAGTGAGAAGGTATCACCTGGATTTCAGGTTGAACAGGTCATTTAGACTTCTAGGTTAGCAAGACAAGCCAGGATGTTAAACCAGTGCTTGCTCCAGGGCCTAAGCTCACAGACTCACGCACAGCAACCTCATGGGCCCAGCTTACCACAGACTTAATAATTATCCTTCACCCTAGAGCCATGCTGGCCTTAGATTTTTTTTCTCCCAATACAGGGCTACAGATAACAATTAGCATTGCTCCTGAAGATGAAATCCTCTTTGCTATGCTTTTGTAAGACCATGGGCCAACCCAGTTCTGAAGGGAGGAAACTGGAAGTGCAGGAGGAGTCACAATGGATTTGGGCTTTTGAGCTCAAGGCTGACCGGTCAAGCTATCTTGCCTCATGGAAATTGCCATCTCGGCTTATGAAGGTCCTGGAAGTGTCCCCTTATTCCTGATACCTCAAAGTTGGTGTCTGTGCCACAGCCACAGGTCCAGCAAGGCCCCACCACTCTCAGGACCGTCTGGCGATCAGCATCCTGGATGGAGAACTTCGGGAGGAAGGGGTGCCAGGTCTGTAGCACATGACCAATGGTGGTGCCAGGTGGAGCCTGTACTTCCATCTGCAGCGAGAGGCAGTCACGGTCATTGCCAAGCCAGGGGACCCGGGCCCAAGTTTTCACGAGTCCTGGTCCTTCTCCAATCTACTGGCCCCCTCACTAAACTTCCCATCCCATGCGCCCACCCAACTTGAGCCAAACCGAGCCCGGCCTCATCATTGCCCTGCCCTATCAAGGCCCGCCTCCCACCGGGCCTCTCCCAGGCCCCAGGTTCTCCGCACCTCCTGGAGGCCGCAGGGGCAGCAGCTGCAGCCACAGTGGAGCGGGCGGAGCAGGCGCAGCACCTCGCGGTCCCCGGGGTCCGCCAGGCGGACTCGCAGCGGCCGGCGGGCGCCACAGCACAGACGGGCGCAGCAGTTGCTCTCCTCCGCTGCTTGACCCAGGGGCTGCCCAGCCCCCGAGCGTAGTTCATACCGGTTACAGGTCTCCCAGCCCAGGAACGCTGTCGGGGGTGGCACGCTGAGGCTCCGCCCAGGCGCCCACCATTCCTGCCTCTCTAACAAGGCCCAGCCCAGTCCTCCTTCCACTTACTTTCCACTCGCTCGGCTTTCTGGTGAATCAAGATCTGATCAATCTGGAAAGAGTAGGGGGCAGCGCTGACACCAACCAGACGGCCTGAACGCCCAGATCCTCTCCCATCGCCCTTCCTCCCACTCACCTGCACCAGGAATTCGAGGCCAGAGGGCACCCCTGGCAGTGGCAAGAAGGGGGCAGGAGACCCAGGGGCCACGGGGCCCGCAGGAGGGAAGAGAGCGAAGCCGGGCGCAGGAGCAGGCACCGAAGCGGGCACCTGGGCGGGCACTGGCACTGGCACCGGCCCGGGCCCAGCATGCAGAGCCGGCTCCGGGTACCCAGCGGTCACAGGGTAGGGAGGTGGGGGCGAAGGGGCATAGCCTTTGGGGGGCAAGTAACCTGCGGGGGGGGCAAGGTTAGATTAGAAAGGTACCCGTGGCCTCACCCCTGTCCCTTTATTTTTCAGCCCAAGGGCCGCGAGGCTCCGCGGGGAATGTGGTGGTAAGAGGCGGAGAAAGATGGGGTAGGGGAGCAGGGCGGTGGCTCCCTGCTTGGAAGGGAGGGCCCGATGCAGCCAGTCTGAGCACATTCCTAAAGGATGTGTTCGACACCCGGCGCCCGAGTCCGTGTGTGTGGAGGGGGGTATAACGGAGACCCCCAGCCTAGCGCCCACTTACCCGCCATGTGAAAAGGCCGTGGGTTTGCGGGATGTCGGTGTTCGGGTGGCTTAGTTCTGGAGGTGGAGGCAAGCTTGGAGACAGCCAGACAGACACAGAGACAGACACAAAGACGGACAGGCAAACGCAGACAGCAGCTGCGCCCGGCGCCGGCCCAGGGTCTCTAGGGCGGCGCCTACGACTCGAGGAGAAACCGAAAGTGTCAGCGGGCAGGGCAGGGTACCTGGGACCCTGGATTCCCTCAGGGGCCCCAGAACCGCCCCCTCCCTTTGTTCTCCCATTCTCCCCGGAGGCGGCTGTTAGTAGACGGCAGGGCGGATGGACCCGCAGTCAGACCGACGGCCTGACCTCGGGGGAGGTTTCCCTGACCTTTCTATGCCCTGGCTCACCTGAAGCCCCCAGAATAACCCCGAGACCGCGCACCCCGCGGCTCGCAGGCGCTAGTGAAGGCGGGCCCAGGACATGGCTCCGCCCCTGGACCGTCCAGGCCCCGCCCCTCCGGCCAAAGCCGCGCGGCTGCGCAGAGAGGAGGTAGCTGCTTTTCTCTCGCGGCCGCGGACCTTGGACCTGGCGCTCCTTAGCATCAGCGCTGAGCCCGCCTCTTCCGCTCGGATGGCAGACGCCTGGGAAGAGTGCGATGGGGGGGGGGGGGCAGCCTGCTAAGCCTCAGCCCTGAGTCCCCCGCCAGGTCCAGGGGCACTGTCTGCTCAGCGCCGCTCCGTGGGAAGTGGGGCCCGCTGCGCTCCCACGATTCTTGCGCTCTGGACCCCTGTCTCCTCCTCCCATTGGCAGTTCGGGCCTCGCTGACGCAGCGGAACACCCTTCACACTCACTCGCTGGCTTCCAGAACTGGCTCCTGGCTCTTTCTACCTCCTTAGGGCGACCTCGCAGTCTTCTTTCCGTAACACAGCGATGACCCACACGGGCACTTTCTCAGTTACAGTACTCTTTCAGGGGCCCCCAGTCACGACATTGTCAATGAAGAGGGTGCGTGAAGTGAGGCTCAGGGGCCCGGAGGAGGAAGCTTGGTCAGAAAAGGCTTCCCCCAAGAGGAGTCTGTTGGTCTCCCTGGGTCCTGAGCTGAGGGAGGTCCGCAGGCTTTTGAAATCCTACGCCGTGGGAATTGCTGGCGGAGCCCAGCCAGAGACGCATTTAGAAGCAGTGCAGTCCACCTGCACAGAGGGTTTTGCGGGCCTGGGACTTGGTCCCAAGGGCAGCAAGAAGCCCACCCAAATATTTTAACACCGAGAGAGAACAGTTGAGTTCCCAAGCTGGGTTGTTAGTCGCCTACGGGAATAGATGGCTGTCCATTCATTGCTAATGATGATGCAGAGAGAAGTAACTGGCTTTAGAGATGTTTAGACAATAATACAGAACTTGGTTGGAGGTGAGGAAGTCAGGATGACCTCAAGTGCCTGTCCGGTGCCCAGGCAGGTGCAAATATCACCCATGAAGAAGACCATGGAGAGAAGCAGGTTTAGGAACCGTCTGCCCCTAAGTCCATGTTCCTCTGAACTAGACCTGGGCTCCCTCTCCCAGGGCTGCTCGGCTCCTTCCCCAGTTTCAGGCATTCTGTGCTCCAGACCTAAATGCTTGATTGACCTCTTCCCTTGTCCTGATGTCTCAGCTTCCACCCAAACACAAACATTCAGAAATTCAGTTATCCAATAAAGGTTCAGTGAGATCCATTACAAGGCAGACAGTCTTTAGATAATAGGAATATATAGCAGTTTTTTAAAAAGACACAAGCCAAGTGTGGTGGTGCACACCTGTAATCCCAGCAACTGGAGAGGCTGAGGCAGGAGGATAAAAAGTTTGAGGCCAGTCTGGGCAACTCAGTGAGACAGGGTAAAATATTTCTAAGAGGGCAGGGGATGTAGCTAAATGGAGTGCCCCTGGCTTCAGTCACCAGTACTACAAATAATAATGATAAAATTTTAAAGACACTCTAGGCTGGGTGTGGTGGCACATGCTTGTAATCCCAGTACTTGGGAGGCTGAGACAGGAGGATCTGGGTTTGAGGCCAGGCTCAGCTACTTAGTGAGGCCCTCTGCAACGTAGTGAGACCCTGTTTCCAAATAAAGAATACAAAATAAGCCAGGCCTGGTGGTGCACGCTTGTAATCCCAGCATTTGGGAGGCTGAGACTGGAGGATTTGGGTTCGCTGCCAGCCTCAGCTACCTAGTGAGGCACTCCGCAACTTAGTGAGACCCTGTTTCAAAATAAAGAATAAAAAATAAGGCTGGGAGTGTAGCTCAGAGGTAAATGCCCCTGAGTTCAATCCCCAGTACCGAAAAAAAAAAAAAAAAGAAAGAAAGAAAGAATAAAAAATAGGGCTGAGGGTGTAGCTTGTAGGTAGAATGCCCCTCGGTTCAATCCCCAGTATCGCAAAAAAAAAAAAAAAAAGACACTCTGGGTGCTGTGGTACACACCTATAATACCAGTACTTGGGAGGCTAAGTCAGGAGGATTGGAGGTTGGAGGCCAGACTCAGGAATTTAGGGAAACCTGTTTCAGAATAAAAACTAAAAAGGACTAGGGGTATGGCTCAGAGGTAAGAATGCACTTGAGTTCAATCCCCAATACCAAAAAAAAAAAAATAAAATTAAGGTTAAACATGGTTGAGCACTTGGGAAGCTGAGACAGGAGGATCGAACATTCACAGCCAGTCTCCAACTTTCTGAGGCCATCCACAACTTAGGGAGACCCTGTTGCAAATAAAAATAAAAGTAGGGATGGGGGTGTAGCTCAGAGGTAGAATTCCCCTGAGTTCAATCCCTAGTACCCCCCCAAAAAAAAACTAAAATAAAAAATAAGCCAGGTGTGGTAGTGCACTCATGTAATCCCGGTATTTTGGAGGCAGAGGCAGGAGGATCGTAGGTTTGAAGTCAACCTCAGAAATTTAGAGAGGCCCTCAGCAATTTATTGAGACCCTGTTTCAAAATAAAATTGAGCTGGGGGTATAGCTGGAGGTAGAATACCCCTGAGCTCAACCCCCAGTACTGCAAAAAAAAAAAAAATTAAAAATAATAAATATGGAGCCAGTGCATGCTTGTAATCCCAGTAGTTGGGAGGCTAAGACAGGAGGATCTGGGTTCGTGGCCAGCCACAGCTACTTAGTGAGGCCCTCTGCAACTCAGTGAGACCCTGTTTCAAAATAAAGAATAAAATAGGGCTGGGGGGTATAGCTCAGAGGTAGAATGTCCCTGAGTTCAATCCCGAGTACCACTAATAATAATAATAATAATAATAATAATAATAATAATAATAATAATGGATGGCATTAAACTAAGAAGTTTCTGTACATCAAAAGAAACCATCAAGAGTCTAAAGAGAAAGTCTATAGAATAGAAGAAGATCTTTACCAGCTATCCCTCTGACAGAGGATTAATATCTAGAATATACAAAGAACTTAAAAGACTTTACACTAGAAAAACAAATAACCCAATCAAGAAATGGGCAACTGAGCTGGGCGTGGTGGCACACGCTTGTAATCCCAGCATTCGGAAGGCTGAGACCGGAGGATCCGGGTTCGCGGACAGCCTCAGCTACCTAGTGAGGCACTCTGCAACTTAGTGAGACTCGGTTTCAAAATAAAGAATAAAAAATAGGGCTGGAGGTATAGCTCGGAGGTAGAATGCCTCTGAGTTCAATCCCCAGTACCGCAAAAAAAAAAGAAATGGGCAACTGAATTGAATAGATACTTCACAAAAGAAGAGATACAAATGGCCAATAGATATATGAAAAAATGTTCAACATCATTAGCAGTTAGGGAGATGCAAATCAAAACTACACCGAGATTCCATCTAACCCCAATCAGAATGGCAATCATCAAGAAGTCAAATAACAGTAAGTGTTGGCATTGTCGAGGATGTGAGGAAATAGGAACTCTTCTACACTGTTGCTGGGATTGCAAACTAGTTTAGCCGCTATGGAGATCAGTGTGGAGATTCCTTAGAAAACTGGGAATGGATCCACCATATGATCCAGCTCTACCACTCCTGGTATCTTTTTTTTTTTTTTTTTTTTTTTTTTTTTTTTT
>PVLC010026245.1:0-22914 GCA_004027655.1 Graphiurus murinus | reverse complement strand
TCCGAATAGTTGTTCAGGCAAATACAAAAGTGACTGTATTTCTTTTGATGTCTTTCAGTCAAACTCCACCACCCAGAAGCTAACCAGTGTCTGGGGACCTTCACCATGCTGAATTCTCGCAGCCAAACAGCCATTTGTCCCAGGCCATAGTCAAAGCTTCCTAAGCCTGAGGTAAATTTACATAGGATAAAAATAAATGAGGAAAAACTATTGGAGTGATGCTTTAAATTATTTACATTTGTTCATCTCCAACAGTAACACAGAGCCTCGGGGCTGCAGACCCAGAGACAACATCTACCCACTGAAATAAAGAAGAAACATCTTGATTTTATTTCTCTTCAAATATTCTAGAAACCTAGCCGGGCACTAGAGACAATGCAGAACTATTCTTACTTTTAAAGATTTAGCTGAATTAATCTGTCTATTGTCAGGGTGGAGAACTCTGGAGCTTTTAGAAAGGCAGGGATAGGGGTCAGGAAGAAATCTTGCTTGTCTTTTTTTCCAGCTGTAAAGAGGAATGCACATCCTTCTTATTGCCCAGTATCTTGGTCTCCTTGCCTATCTTCAGAAGACTCTTCCTCTCTGGGGAGACAACAGTTTAGGTTCTTGCCTTCCATTCTGGCAGTGGGATGTGAGGAGAGTTAACTGGCCCCTTGCTTTGGCTCCATCTCAAACTTGAGCTGAGTAAGGAATCACTGACTGCCAAAGAATCTACAGAATTCTTTTCACAGAGAAGAACATTTGAGAATCAAGGAAGAGAGAATCACAGGGGCCCAGGATTACTGAGACTTGTCCAGAGACAGCAGATAATCAGTGATCAGTGGAAAGGATCCCTAGTGTTTCCAATTACTTGCTTCTTCTTGTTGCTTTGAGTCCTCTCACCTGGCTTTGCCGGGTGAGTGGGGAAGAGCATTCTGAGCAGAAAGAACATCACATACCTAGAAACGAGGCAGCATGAGTTAGGGAGAGGGTTGGAAATATAAGACAAGCATGGCAAGGATAGGCACAGGGAATGCCAGAGGGTCATTGGGAAGTAGACTGGAAATCAGCTTTGGAAGCATGTTACAGAGTTTGGATTTGGTATTCCTCCAAGTCCAAATTAAGTTAAGTAGTAGCAACAACAACAATAGTAGTTAACACTTATTGAGTACTTGATGATGTCCAGGCAATATTCTGAGCTCTCCGTATGTATTTATTTTGTCTTATTTTACTTTTTTTATTGTTAGTACTGGGGTTTATGCCTGGGGCATTCTACCTCTGACCTACTCCCACAGCCCTATTTTATTTTATTTTGTTTTTAAACAGGGTCTCGCTAAGTTGCTGATAGTCCCGCTAAGTTGCTGAGGCTGGCCTCACACCTGCAATCCTCCTGTCTCGGCCTCCCAAGTATTACAGGTGTGGGCCACCACACCTGGCTATGTATTAACTTATTTAAACTCAATGAGGAAAGTAGTGGTAGGTCAATCTTAGAGAGGAGAAAACTGGTGTACAGCAATGTGTCTGAGATCATGGAGCTGGTGGTGGCAACACTAGATTCTTACACAGGAAATGTGTTTACTCTTATAATTGATAAAGTCTGTGAATAAGACTGGCTTCATGTGCAACCAAATCTGGGTGCTCAGACAATTTCCCGAGGTTCTGACTTGGCTTATCCTTGGCTCTGCTTCCTTTGATGCACTACCTTCATTTTTAGGTAGATTTTTTTCCATGCTGGGGGGAGTAGGATGTTGAGGGGGGAGAATAAAGAAAAAGCAACTCAAATCCCAGAGCAATAGTGAAACAATTTTCCTCCCAGCACCTACATATGAACTTTCTACTTGACCTTGGCCAAACACTGTGACCAGGAGCGTGGAGTACAAAGGAAGGGGGTCAGGGCAAGGCCAGCCATATGGAATAGGCTTCTATAAGAAGAAGATTAATTGCCCCAAGAGTTGGGGTATTGTTGGATAGGTAGTCTACCAGAGAATGTAGAGAAGAAGGGCACAACTGAATTTGCACTTTAGAGAAATTAGTGTAGAACATGCATTTGAGGGAAGTACAAATGGAGGCAGAAGCCAGCTAGAAAGCTGACCATGTTTTCCTGGGGCTGCAGTGATGGCAGGAAGGAAATGGAGTCAGGAGATGTGTAGGAGTAAGACCTGGACATAGGGTATGAGGAAGAAGGAATCTGAGGCTTGGTATTACCAGAAACTGAGAAAACAGGAAGCCAAGCAAGTTTGCAAGAGAGAAAGAAGGAGAGCTTAGGTTCGGTTGAAGGTATATTGGCCCTCAATCTGCCTTCCCCGCTAGACAGTAAACCCCACTTGTTAACTGAACAAAAGCGTCAGCCATACACCCACAAGCATATACAATTAGATCATTGAAAAGTCAGAAGAGTGGTCTGGCCCAGTAGTGTCTATTTGGGAGGTCACTAAGGATATAGGAAATAGGGAAATGGGAATTAAAGAGATTGTCCAGGGAGAGTGTGGAATGAGAGAGCAAGCAGAGGGCCAACGTGTAAGGGACTGGCAGAGACGATCCCAGGGAGCAGATGGGAAATGAATGGACAGAAATCGAGTAAAAGAAGGAGCAGAGTAGAGATGAACAAGCCCAGAGTTGAAAGTCAGGGGCTGATGGCAAAAACTTAACCGGCTGTGGGCAAACTAATTCACTTCTACTTGCCTTGGTTTCCCCATTTCTAAAAGCATACTAATACTGCCTGTCTTATGATTGTCATGAGAACTTTTTAAATAAACATATGTAAAGGACTTAGATCAATACTTATGTCAATATTTACCTAAGGACTGAGTAATAACTACAACTGAATACCACAGAATGGCCAAGCAAGATGAGAACTCAAGTGTCTCCACTAGATGTGACAAACTGGAAAGAGTTGGACAATCTGCAAGGTTGGGAATGAAAGCCACATTGAGCAATCAAGAGCAGGATGTAGGAAATAAAAACATCATGCACAGCTGGGAGTGGTGGTGCATGCCTGTAATACCAGTTCTTAAGACACTGAGACAGGAGGATCTCAGGTTCAAGATCAGCCTCAACAACTTAGAAGACTCTCAGCAATGTAGCAGGACCCCATTTCAAAACAAAAAATAAAAAAGGCTGAAGATGTAGCTTGGAGGTAGAATGCTCCTTCATTCAACACCCATTCCCCAGTAACACATACGCACACACACACACACACACACACACACACACAAACACACACACACACACACACCATCCACTGTAGGCTTCTCCTGGCAAGCATCAATAACTGATATATTTTGCATATTCATCTTAATGTCTCCCCAACTAGAATATAAGCTTTTTGAGGGCAGTAAGTGGGTCTGTCCTGAGTCCCCAGTGCGGTGCTCAGCAAGGATCTTTCAAATGACTGCATGGAAGACACAGTGGCAGTGGGGACAGAATCCAGAATCGTTTGATGTAACAACCCTCTCCCTCCATAGGTTCTCATCCAGGGCTGTGCTGTTGTTGGAATGTCCCCTATAAAACTCATGTTGAAATCTTATTGACATTGCAGTGATGATGGGAGGTGGGATCTGTAGGAGGTAGTTGGGGGATGAGGGCAGATCCCTGGGGAATGGGTCAATGTGGTCCTCATGGGAGTGTTAGTTATGACGAGAATGAGTTGTCATAAAAGTGAGACCACCTCTCACACTTTCTCTTTGGCACACGCTCACTTACCCTTTTGCTTTGCCCCGTATTATTGTTGGGCAGCCTATTAGACAGAAGCAAATAGGGTAGGTTGGGCAGACCTGAAACAGAGATACAGGGAGGAGACAACACAGACTCACTGAGGTGCAAAAGGCAATTGATCACGCCAAATGAAACAGCATGAAGAAGGAGGTGTCCAGAGGAAATATAAGACTCATCACATGGAAAACTCCTTGCATTTTGACTCTGGAAAGTGGCCTCTTCCATATGCTTTTCTCTAGAATGTAAAAGCATTTATCACAGCCTTCTTTACAT
Source organism: Graphiurus murinus (assembly GCA_004027655.1). Taxonomy (NCBI): domain Eukaryota; kingdom Metazoa; phylum Chordata; class Mammalia; order Rodentia; family Gliridae; genus Graphiurus; species Graphiurus murinus. The sequence goes on along the minus strand of PVLC010026245.1, from coordinate 18,948 downwards.
GGTGCCATGGCTTCTTGAATAAATCTCGTACATTCTCCCATGTGTGCTTTCTTTGCATGAATGCTTTGCATGCAGAGAAGCAAGGATTGGGGTGCTGCTGAAAAAATATTCATACTGAGAAGAAACTTCACCTGGTAACATTGTGAAGGCCCTCATCAGGTGCTGCTGCGTGTCCTTAGAATTCCAAGCTTCCAGTTTGCAGCAGCTAAATAAACTTCTCTTTTTAATCTACCTAGTCTCTGGTATTCTGTTACAGCAACAGTAAATGGACTATGACAAGCTACATATCAGAGTTTAATGCAAAGTGGTTCTTTGTTTTCAACACTGATCTCCAGGCTTCTTTTACCTATACCCCTTCCGTCTGGGCACCCCTGGTTGTGGCAGAGGGGGAGATACAGCGGTATTTTTCAAAGCACCCCTAGTCATTATGATATACACATTTGCCTCACAACTTCGAACCTAGACCTGAGTTTGATGTGGAATTTAGTATAGAAATAAAAAGAAAAAGAAATGATTCAAGTGTTAAGCCATTGCTTCTCCCTTTTGGATCTGAATCAGATTGACTTTCTTCAAATATGTTCATATTTGATAGTTGGAAACTTTAATAAAACATTCCTAAGGTGGCAGCTCAAAGGTACTCTAACAAGGAAATCTGAGTAGAGGAAGAGTTTGAACCTTGGGAAGAAAAGCAAGGCCCACCCAAGCAGGCTTCAGAGCCACCAGGCACAGCTTACGCCTGCCATTCTTTTTAGCACAAAGGAACCAATTCAGAGGTGCCGGCGACCCCCAGGGAAGGTCCAGGAGTCCGGACAACACAGGCCTGGAAAGGCCAGAAAATGGCCAGATGCACAGAAATTTATACTAAATTGTCCAAACAGCCAACAAGGAATTCTCAGAAACACTGGGCTAATGTCTTATTCTAAGAACATTGCAGAACTACATGTTCAAACAATAAGGTGAGATTTCTCAGGGAAACTAAAGAAACCATTTTCTGCTCAGAGAAGATCACAGAATCCAGTGGCTAACATCAGAATATTCTGGAATGAAATGAGGAAGATCCATTTCATAGGAATCTGTCTTTCTCACTCGGTGTACAGCCTGTAGAAAGAGATAGCTCTTCTGCCTTACTTCCCACTGTTGCAGACATCCTATCCCCTAAATAACACTTGACTTTGTCACCTTTCCCAAACAAGCAGCACTTGCTGTTACATGCTTCTGTGCTTGAAACTTTGTCCTTTATCCATCAAACAAAAGCTTCCTATTCCTCCACAACCATCTCCAAAGCAGTCTCCTCTAGGGTGCCCTCCCCAACTCCTCAGCCAGAGTGAGCTAGCTCTTTGCACCTCTCTGCCTTGATTTCTTTGCTCAATGTCAATATTGTGCAATATCAAAATCGATATCAAGTTCTGTTGTAATTATTTCTTTGTATATGTCATGCTCCGTCTGGATGTGACTTTTTAAAAATAGTTATGTTCACTTGTAATCCCAGCATTTGGGAGGCTGAGACCGGAGGATCCGGGTTCACGGCCAGCCTCAGCTACCTAGTGAGGCACTCCACAACTTAGTGAGACCCTGTTTCAAAATAAAGAATAAAAAATAGGGCTGGGGGCATAGCTCGGAGGTAGAATGCCCCTGAGTTCAGACCTGCAATTTAATGGGTGCCACCAACATGTTAGACACTAATACTTACACTATCTCTGCTCTGCAACAATCCTGCAAAGCACAAGATGCCCATTTTGCATATGAGAAAACTGATTCTCTAATTATTCAGATAAACTCCCTGAGGTTACATAGCCAGTAAGCAGTAGACTATGATTCCAGAGTAAAGATTTTTCCACTACACTATACTTTCTTTTTTTTTTTCTTTGTACACAGATTTGGTAGTCAATGGATGAATGCCATTCCACTAAATACAAAAATCTTGAAAAACAAGACCACATCTTCAACTTTGAATCCATTTCTGGAGCTAGTTCAAGGTATGGACCCTCCAAGTTCTTCATAAATATTTAAATGAGATGGTTCAAAATATGTATAAACAAATTTGATGCTACAAAAGCAATGTCATTATCTTGTGGTAATTAGAAACAAGTGGATCTGTGAGCTGGATGCGACTATAGAAAGAACAACCCAGCATCAAATATACCAAAAAGAAAACCCTCCTAAACATGGAAATGCATAGACATCCTTGGCATTATCCCATAAACAAGTCATTTAGCATCTCATAATTACAGTTTTCAGGTATCGCTTTCTAGCAAGCTTGTTAGCAGTTTTACTTCATAGCAGATATGCCAGCCAGGTATAGTGGGACACATCTGTAATTCTAGTACTTCAGAGGCTGAGACAGGAGGATCACAGATTCAAAACCAGTGTGAAGTAACAAGATCCTGTTGCAAGATGCAAAAAATAAAAATAAAAGGGCTGCAGGTATAGCTGAGAGGTAGAATGTGGGAGAGCTTGGTATGAGTTCACACATTCTTTTGAGAAAAATGTTGATCCTAATTCTACCTGTGAACCTTCCAGAGACTCCATATACTGAAATCAGTTTGCTGTCAATACAGCAAACCCTTTCTTCTTTCTCTCTAGAAGAGAATATAAGTGAAATTTAAAATTTTACAACACAGCTATAGCTCCCATGCACAGGTATATATTTTAGAGCTGGGATTTTTGTGCCAGGCACCTGGCTCATCAGCCCCATAGTTACTTGGTCATTTTTTTAAAAATCATTTCCATTCCCTGTGGTTCAGCTGTGGCTTCTAGTAACAGTCTGAGAGCTTAAAGAAATGATTTGATTGTCACAGGCAGAACTCATTCTGATTTTTTGGGTCCTATTTCTATATTAAGTCAAATGACCAGAAAGTAAAATATTCCTGGCCCATATTATAATCTGAATTAATTTATTTATTCATCAGAAATTTGTTGAGTACCTCCACAAACAGTTGAGCACAGGAGTTAGGAACTCAGACTCTGAACTTGTCTAAATTTACCTTCTACCATCTTTATTTACTAGCTCTGTGACCTCAGGCAATTACTAATCCTCAGAGCTCCATCTCTGTCCCTCATCTGTTAAAGGGGGATAATAACAATTACCCACTCTGAAGGGCTATCTTGAAGCTCAAATGAATTATTAGATAGAAACATCTAGAACCTGCAAAGGCTGATCTTGAACCTTCTGTCCTCCTGTCTCAGCCTCCCAAATGTTGGTACTATAGGTGTGCACCACCATACCCTGCAGAGAGTTCCTGGCATTCAATAATTTTAGCTATTATTATCATTATCATTGTTGTTATTATTATCATCACATGAATCTGACATGGTATAGACTGGGTGCAAGGTGCTGGGGACCCAGAGGTTAGCAAAGCACCTAAAGTTCATGCCTTCAAGGAACTTCTGTCTGGAGAAGAAGCAGACACTAAATAATGTCACTCATGAACAAATAAACACAAATGATAGCAGGTGATCTAAAGGAAAGTCAGCAGGTGCTTGTGACAAGGGGACCTGTCCCATCCAGGTGGGAGATGAAGGATTCCCTGATAGAAGGGAAACTAGCAGGGTAAGTAGGGGGTCACTGGATGGAGATGAGTGGACTGCTGGAAGGACCCTCCCAGGCAGAGGGTTTAGGGCATGCAAAGGCGTATTTTAAAGGAAAGTCAGTGTGGCTTCAGGCCTGAGAGGTTGCTGGCAGCCATGTCATATGTAGTGCCTTCTCTTAGGCTGTTGACAGAATAGTCTATTTTTTCTTTTTTTTTTTTTTCATGGTACTGGGGATTGAACTCAGGGGCATTCTACCTCCGAGCTATACCCCCAGCCCTATTTTTTATTCTTTATTTTGAAACAGGGTCTCACTAAGTTGTAGAGTGCCTCACTAGGTAGCTGAGGCCGGCCGTGAACCCGGATCCTCCGGTCTGTCTCCCAAACGCTGGGATTACAAGCCTATGCCACCATGCCCGGCTTAGAATAGTCTCTTTTTAAGCTATAGTTCTACAAATATTTTTTTATGTTATTAATTTTTTTACCACTTTGGCTCAGCAATGAGAACTATATAAACATCATGTGTTCCCTTTCAGTCTAAGGGTTTAATTTAACAACTAACTGCAAGAATCAGGTCATCTCAGGTGCCTTGTAACATGGACTCCCTTGCTCATTTTATAAGGTTCTATTTTTATCCATTATTTCCTAATTTTATTTTGAAATGTTAAAGGGCCCTTAAATGCTTTCGGAAGTTGGCAGGTTATGAATTCCCAAATGTGCAAAATAAAATGCATTGATTATGAGGAATTTAATTGGCTAGAGCCTAGATCAGGGGTGAGAGAGTGTGCTTAAAAGTATATTGGGCCCCTGAAAGGAGGAAGAACCATGAAAGGGGCTGTTCACAAGTTTTCACTGGAATTGCTTGCTATCCATTTGAAATTGCCAATGCCATGACTCAGGGGGAAGGAATTGTAGAAGAAGGGGTGTCTTCAGATATAACCCATTTATATTGGCCTTCTTCATTTGAACACTGCCAGATTTCAATGTAAATGGTGTATTAGCACTTCAGAACTTCTCGAAGGGAAGAGTGTGCATGCTGAACCTCGAGATATGTTGGGTTTGTGCTTTCTGGTGGGTTGCTTTTTCAAATGGCTGATGTGTTTGTCCGTGAGGCAGAGAAATGAAAACAACAGTGAGTTTTGTTTGTGGGTCTGGGAGCCTGGCCTCATCTGTTACAGCTTCCAGAACAGTCTGGCATTAACCTGTCTGAAAGCAGTAGGGAGAACAGCAAAATTCTTTGGCCACACTTCTTGATTTTCCATCAGCTCTCCACATCTGGCTTTTCTCCCTGCCACCAATTCCCCACAGTCATTCATTCGACAAGTATTTACAAAGCATCTCTTGCCACGCCAAGTACTTTACTAAGGGCTAGGGATGGTGTGAAATCTAGCCTGCTCCTTGGCTCATCTCTCCCCTGACTTGTTTCCACATCCCCAGAAACAAACCCTTGAACACAGACGTGCTCCTCCAGCACTTCCTTCTCAAGCAAAAAGAGACAATAGCAAACTTGCCCAACTCAAAATGAGCACGGGGCCAAAGGTCCCACCATGAAAAAACACATGAAACATAGTCTTGCAGAAGGAACAAGGGGGAAACTTATGCAAACCCCCAACTGCTCCTTCTTCAATAAACTGCATTATTGGGCAGAGAAAAAAGTAGAGACTTCATGTGAAATTGGAAAAAATCTCATTACTCTAACAAAGGTATGGTGATTTAAAATTCACAGAGAGTTTTTACATGCATGAGCTCAGTGAATACTCACAAGAACCCAGGAGGAGTGTTAGGATGGCCTTTTCATAGATGAGGAATGGGGGTTTGGGTCACTTGGTTCCACAGCTAGACATTAACCAACTGGGGGATTTAAACCAGTTCTTCATTTCTCCTTCTCAAACTCAGGGCTTAGAGCAAGCATGCCGCTGCTACAGTGGAGGAGAGGCTGCAGGGTGCAAGCTAGACATAGTGTCTTCACTCAGTCTTTTTTTTTTTTTTTTTCCATATAATACAGGCAACACTCATCTTTACTTAAGGGAGAGAATGAGTCTGTGAAGAGGGATCAGGGTTCTCATCATGAGGGAGGAAGTGGGCTGGGGAAAGTTGAGCGAGTTGCCTCAGGTCACGTAGCCAGGAGTGGAGCTGGAATTTGATCTCCAGCCTGTCTGACGCCAAAGTGCAGAAGCAGGGCCAGCCCTGCTGCCCTGGCAGTGAAGGTAGAATGAAGCCTGTGTCTGCTGCCATGCAAGGGACAAAAATACTGTGCTTAAGCCAAAGACCCTGTGTTGGAATTTCAGCTATGCTGCCTTCTAGCCGTGGGACCTGCTACAAGTCAGGTAACCTCTCTGATTTTTGATGTGCAAAATGAGGAAGATAGGATTGTAATGTGGATTAAATAAAATGTGTGTGCACACAGTTTGCATACTCCACAACTCTATATGAGCCCTGGAGTTTCACAGAGGACAGTGAGCTTCTGCCCATATATGAGAAAAAAAATACAGTAAAAAGTACAGAAACTCATATGCAGTTGCCTTTTGGAATAGGCAAAGGTTCATTTAAATAAGTCTGAAATTCTATCCTGGGTCTCCCCAAACCATCCCATGCCTTAAAAGCAAATAGGAAGCCGGGTGTGGTGGTGCACACCTATAATCCTAGTACTTGCGGAAACTGAGACAGAAAGATCACAGGTTTGAGTCTAGCCTCAGCAATTTATCAAGGCCCTCAACAACTTAGCAAGACCCTGTTCCAAAATAAAAAATAGGACTGGGTGTTGCTCCAATGTAGAATAACCCTGGGCTCAATCCCCAGTAACACACACACACACACACACACACACACACACACCAGTAGGTGCTTTTTCATAGACTAAAAGTAGTTGTTGATCCCTAGGCAGTGATTCCTAAAATAGCTGCTTAGTGCTGGGGTAAGGGAATAGCCTTCCTTCTTCCCCTGGGAACCCAAGATGGCGGTCCTGGCTGCATTCCCCAGCAGCTGCTGTAACTTCCAGGGGCTGACATTTGACCCAGTCTCTTATTACACACTTGCATAGCTTCTGTATTCTAGTATTACTTACTTTCTCTACCAATAATTCTAAAGATTCCAACTCTTTTATAATTACCTAATGAATCAAGAATTGATTCATTTCTTCAATAAAACATCTACTGAGTGCCTACTATGGCTGGAGCAATTTAGAAAAGAGGTACTGACCCATGTCATGCTCTAAGCAACACTGAAGACTTACATTTTATAAAGAGACCACAAAGCACAGTGCTTTCTGAGATCTTCTGGGCCATTGCATGAACATCAGCAGTTCTTTCCTCATGTTTATGGATCTTATATCTGGATTTGACTTTTAACTTTGCTCACCTTTTCTTTGACCATCAGCATTCTTGGCTTTCCTAAAGTCTAAATAAAATCCTTTCAAATACTGCATGATTGTCCTACTTCATTGTAGGGAAGGAAACACTAGAGAGCTCTCAGATTACTGGACCCTTCCCCCATGTTTATAGGTAGTATCTCCAGGTATCAACATAAATACACACAATTAAATCACACTGATCAGAACAATTTAACAAAGTGCATTCTGTCACGCAGGTGACTGTTCTTTAGATAAATCAGAAAGGCAAATTCAAAACTCAATTAAGGGCTTTCATCAAGAAAAGATCTTCTAAGTACTCTCAAAGTTCAAACTGTACAGGACACACCTTTCAGGAGTTGTATTCTGTGTTTTTAATAGCAGCAAGTTTTGTTCCATGAAAATACATTTTGTTCTATATTCACTAAGTCTTCTAAATAAACCAAAAGATGGAGGGATTAGCAAAATTTTCTATGGCAAAACTAAGGAATTTCAAACACTGGAAAAGAAGCTAGAGCTGGACACGTAGGCTTTAGCTCCAACTCTCCCTGACTGTGAGCAGGTGGTCCCCCCACAGGTCCAGCTCAGATCATCCTTGATGGCCAGTCTCCCAGGTTCTTGAATGAACACACCAAGTCTTGTCATCCTGATCTTCAGAGTCATTTAAGATGTTCACATCATCTTTCTCAAGAGCTGTTCTAATAAAAAGCCAAGTCCAACTTCTTCAATATGATCCTAATAGCTTTTCTTATCTCCCATTCCCTTCCCATAGTTGCCCAATATTTTGGTACAACTAAACTGTTCAATAACTCCTGACCATGGCTCAAAGTCCACTGCTGTTGATCCTTTCTCTTGCTTCTCCTTCTGTCTTACCATCCTTCTGCCACATCCCTGTCTCTTGGGCTTATAAAATCCTATCCATCCTTTAAAGGTCATCCCAGTGCTTCAATCTGTACAAAAGCACTTGAAATCCTCCAACTTGATGTGATTTCTACATCTTTATCACCACCCCCACCCCCATAACACTTTGACTTTTGTGTGTGTGTGGGGGGGTACTGGGGATTGAACCCAGGGGCATTCTAACTCTGAACTATACCCCCAGTCCTATTTTTTATTCTTTATTTAGAAACAGTGTCTCACTAAGTTGCAGAGAGTCTCACTAACTAGCTGAGGTTGGCCATGAACCAGGATCCTCTGGTCTCAACCTCCCAAGTACTGGGATTACAAGCATGTGCCACCATGCCCAGCTCTCACTTTGACTTCTTATATGGCATTTCTCATTCCACCTATAATGTTTTAATCCCCTTGAGAAGAAAAGCCATATTTTACCCAATACTTCAACATATGGCCATGATTCTGGCCCAGAACAGAGGCTCAGTTCTGTGAAATTACATAGCTACAACACACCTTCCCTACAAGAGTATCTGTAAATACTTTCTTGTCTTTTGGTCTTGGAAAGAGAATAAAGGCTGGAGTAGAACATAGAAGAGCTAGTTAGATAACATGAAATATGTTAGATTGGACAATCAAGAGTATAGGGACCCTGTTAAAGTTCAGGTTGACTCAATGGTCCTGTGGATGTGCTGAGGCACATGGCATTGTTTGCCTTCAGTGGATTAACTACTTTAAAGATGGCTTCTTCTTGGTCTCTTGGCCATGCTGGGAATTTGGAGTCAGTGCATGTTCCGGTCTGCATTCTCACAGCTATAAACTAAAGACCTGACCACATAACTTAGAGGAAAGAAGATTTATTTTTTTACAGTTTTGGATTCAGTCCATGTGAGACCAGAGACCAGGGAGAGCACATGGGCTGTGCTCCTTACATCATGGAGACTGGAAGTAGGAGAGAGAGAGCAGGGGAAGGAAGAACCATATATAATCCCAAGGCCAAACCCCATGGATCCACCTTCTCCAGCCACACCCTGCTGGCCCAGGCCACAACCCATTGTAATGGATTTATCCACTACTGGGATTACAACTCTCAAGACTCGATTACATCAACTTCAAACATTAACAAATGAGCTCTTTAGGGGACATTTTATATCTAAATATAACAGTGCAGTTTCCATATTCTGATCAGGAACAGAACTATCATAAATGATGTTGTGGCATGCTTTGCTGAAAAATGCTACCAGAAGTATTGCTCAGGAATATATACAAGATAAGACACTAGAACTGTTGCGATCTTAAAACTCAAGCCAAGAAAACTGCCTAGGCATATCAGAAGGCAGGGACAGATAGCCCTGCCTCCATTTTTCCTGGATACACCATTGTTCTTTATAATATCAACAAACTTTCAAATGTACCCAGATGCAGACACTAAAGATCTAAACTGGGGTATACCAGACTGAGTTTCCACCCTGGGGTCCTAACTAAATAGCTAGATAATTTTGGGGAAGTTGTTTTACTTCTCTGGGCCCAGTTTCCTCAGTGCTAAATCTACCCTGAGATAAAATTTAGAAATGCTATAATTCATCTTGGTTTTACTACTAGTCAACATGGAGCTAGTATAGTCTCTTCTCAGCCACTTGATCCTAAATAGCTCTCTCCTTTGGCTTTTTTCTTTTGCTTAATATTAGAGTTGCTTCTTCTTTAATTATTTTTAGCAAACTGTAGCCCTCTGGGGCTATGACTGTCCACCCCACTAAATTCTGTGCCCAGTTGTCATTCCACTAAGAGCCTTCATCTTTTCTGGGCACTTCAGATCAATATTGAATATGATGAAGCTGTCCCTGTGTTTCAGAGGAATAAGAAAGGAGAAAAGGTTCCTTATGTTGAGAATTTTCATAAGTGTGGGAAAGCACAGTCCAGGTCCCACCAGGCTTTCCTCCTAAGAACACACTATAGGGAAGCCCAGTCATAGGGAGAATGCTAAATCTTCACAGGTATTTAACATGACTGTGAAGAAACACATGACTAAGTGACAGGTCTCATTTATACCTAAAATGTCTTATGAAGTGAAATGGGTTTTCACAATCGAAGAACTTGGATAACACTATATTTTTAAAAGGTCTACTTTGGTATATTACTTTATGGAGGATATATTTAACTTTTAAATGAAGTAAATCCTCATTAGGGAACCTCACCAAGTGCTGTGTGCATGTATGTCCTTATCATTTTGAACTTCATTATGATATTCAATGCACCAATAAAATTATATTTTAAAAAAGAAGGAAGAGAAAGACATGGATTTGGGGTAGACAAGAGTGAAACCTTTTAAGAAGGAATTGTTTTATTATGCCTTTCAAATGATGTTGTAACAAAAAAAAAAAAACAGGATAAGTGCTAACATTTTTGAATGTCTAGTTACATGCTCAATCTTGTGCTAATTGCTTTTGCTATGTTATACTATTTAATAGCCACAAGAACCGTACTTTAAACTCATTTTAAATTTGGGGAAATTAAAACTAAAACAAACATCAAATCCCTGCCTATCTGACTTCAGAATCTGTTGTTTCTCAAACACTATATTATCAAGCCGGAATGTAATCTCAAGAGGGCTCAGGTTCCAGCCAGCCCTCTGTTTCCTTCATGCTCACTCTTGCTTCAGGCATGACTATTTTTATATCACTATTGAGCCAGCTCTGTCCTGTTCTTAGAATCCCACATGGAAGAGTTGCCATTACATTTTTGATAAAGTACTTTATGGGCTAAAAGCTTTTTTGATGAACAGGCATTTCTATAAGTACCTAAATCCCTTTTGGTGCTATTTCAACTCAGTGTTTGCCGTGCCAGGTAGGATTCATTTATCCATGTATTTGTATCCAATCTATACATGCTTTCCAACCCTCCATCGTCCTGCTTTCTTTTGTGAATGTTTTAATTAATATTATTGGCTTCAGAACAACACAAGAGATTCTAACTTAAGTAGGAAAGCACGCATGAAATTGCAGTAAGCACATGTAGAGTTTACTTAGACACACGGACAGGAATCGGTCAAGTTTTTCAAAGGTCTGGATCCAAAGCTGAGAGCTAACTAGATCTTGCTATTCCTTTTCTTTTCTTTTTTTTTCCTCCTTGCACATGCTTCATTCTTCCATATTTCTGCAAACTTCCAGCTATCATGATGGAATATAGGATTGCCCATGATTTCAGTGTTTACATATTCCAGGTCCAATCATCTCAAAAGTCTGTATATCTCTTAGACCAAGTTCTGTCTTCCCAGAAGTTGAGCTCTGAATGGCTCAGCATTGGTCGCAGACACTGGTGGCCCAGTAGGGAAATTGCTCCTGGACCAAGAGGTCCAGGAGCTACTCTGCTACACTGGGGGGAGCAGGTAAGGGTCATCATGAGCTGAACAGATATCTTAAAAACTGTTCTCTAAGCCAGGCATGGTGGCGCACACTTGTAATCCCAGCACTTGGGAGGCTGAGACCAGAGGATCTGGGTTTGAGGCCAGCCTCAGCTACCCAGTGAGGCACTCTACAACTTAGTGAGACCCTGTTTCAAAAAATAAAGAATAAAAAATAGGACTGGGTGTATAGTTCGGAGGTAGAATGCCCCTGAGTTCAATTCCCAGTACTGAAAAAAAAAAGTGTTTTCTACAGTGTAGTCTATGCTACAAACAAAGTAAAACTGGTCTGTGGCCTGCCATCTCCTCTGCCTAACCCCTCCTCCTCTTCCCCCAGATTCTCACCTGTCACTTTTATTAGCAACCTGCCAACCCTCTGAGGTCAGCCCTGATAGCCACAGCACTTGCAACAGCATCATTTTCTTTACACCAGTTTCATGTGTGCCTTCAAGCTCCTTAAAGACTAAATCCTTGTCTGATTCACCTTAAATGCTCATGAAATCAATAAAATGTTTAAAGAATAGCCAGGCAGAGTGGCATATGCCTGTAATTCCAGTTCTTGAGAGACTGGGACAGGAGGACTTGAGGTTCAAGGAGAGCCTCAGCAACTTAGCGAGGCCCTGTTTCAAAAATAAAAATTTGGGAGGCTGAGACCGGAGGATCCGGGTTCGCGGCCAGCCTCAGCTACCTAGTGAGGCACTCCGCAACTTAGTGAGACCCTGTTTCAAATAAAGAATAAAAAATAGGGCTGGGGGTATAGCTCGGAGGTAGAATGCCTCTGAGTTCAATCCCCAGTACCGCAAAAAAAATAAAAATAAAAAGGGCTGATGGTATAGGTTGGAGGTAAATGCCCCTGCTGCAGTATCCAGTAACCTCCCCCAAATATGTATGTATGTATGTGTGTGTGTGTGTGTGTGTGTGTGTGTGTGTGTGTTGAATGATAAAGAAATAAAATTTCTCAGAGGGGAATTTTTTATTTTATTTTATTTTCTGTTAAAAAGTTAATGAGAGCCGAGTGTGATAGTACACACCTGTAACCCCAGAACTTGGGAGACTGGGGCAGGAGTATTGCAGGTTTTAGGCTACCCTGAGCAACATAGTAAGGCTTGCCATAGTAAGTACTGGTATTACAGGCATATACTGCCACACCTGGCTATGAACTCATATTTAGACTGCAAAAGAACAAGGACAAAAAATGCTTGTTACAATACACATGGAGTGGCATATTCAAACTTCATGTCAAATATCAGCCTTAAGCCAGGCACCATAGCACTCACCTAGTAATCCTAGTACTTGGGAGACTGAGACAGGAGGATCATAGGTTAGAGGCCAGCCTCAGCAACTTAGTGAAATCTTATTTCAAAATAAAAAATAAAATAGGGCTTAGGATGTAGCTCAGAAGTAGAATGCCCCTGGGATCAATCCCTAGCAACACACACACACACACACACACACACACACACACACACACACACCAGTCTTAGAGTAATTAAGGACAGGAGACCTAGACCTAGGTTCAAGTCCTGGCTCTGAAACTTACTTCCAGTTACTTGACTCTTGGCAAGTTCTTCCACCTCCCTGGGGCTCAATTTCTTCCATCTGTAAAACTACCTTGTCCCTTGCAACCCCCTCATGCTGTGTATCCAATTCCCTTTACATCAAAGGAAGACCAGATGTTGCTGTGTGGCTGGGGATGAGGTAACCACCACGGATCTGCCCAGGGTCTGCATTGGTATCTCTGGACAAAAGGAAGTGAGGTTTTTTCTTCAGGTTGGGAAACTATGTTTTCCCCCATCACATCACTCACCCAAATATACTATTTTGCATTTTGCCAACATTTTACTCAATTTTTTATTCTTTATATTGGTTCTTTCAAAAACTTCAGACTAAGCCACAAAGGGAAGAACAAACAAGGCATGGAACAAAAAGTAATTGATTTACAACCGTGCCCGTTGTTAAAGGTCTGTTATCTCCTTCCATCTCTATAGCAACACTTCAAGATGGATTTTGCAATAGTCCCATTTTACCAACAAGGAAACTGAAAGGCAGAGAAGGGGACTTACCCAAAGCTAGTGCTAGGACCATGCCTTGCCAGATATAAAGCCCACACTCTTTCTTTCACTACTCTGCACATAGGGCTCAATCTAGATGTTTTAGATGAATGTTTGATCCTAATCCTTAGTCTTGCCTGTCTGGACATCGCAGTAACCTTCATGAAACCTGTGTCACTTCTCAACGTGCTGTCTGCTCCAAGCTCCAGTGGAGTCTCCTACATCCCCTGGCACTCCAGCCCTGCCTTCCCTGTTTGTGATCTGTATGATGGACTATAGGAACCTGGGCCTGGCACTACCTTCCACATCTCAGCATGGTTTTTTGAGCCTTTGCTTTTTTATTCTTTCTTATGGTTCTGGAAATTGAACCCAGAAGTGTTCTACACCCCTAGCTCTTTTTATTCTTTTATTTTGAAACAAAGTCTCGCTAAGTCACTGCACACTGCCCTTGAACCTGTCCTCCTACCTCTGCCTCCCAAGTACTGGGATTCTAGATGTGCACCACCATGCCCAGCTTTGCCAACTTTTTAAGGGTTTTCCCTCACTAAATCTCTGAGCAGTAACTTAGCATTCTGGTCCTCAGGGTAGAGATTAGAGAATGGGAGGAAGCCTGGGAAGGTTGTGACTTGCCCTTTTGTTAGAACATGAACTAGCGGAAGAGCCTAGCTAACCATCAGCTTCTTCCCTCTCCCCTACCTTCCTTGTCTCCACAGGTTGAAATGTACTAAGAACTGAGATGGAAATGTGGCTTGTATGGGAAAACTAAATTAAGAAAAACAAAACAGCCAAATCTAAACTAAGGAAAAGGGAAAAGTAAAGTAGCCAAGAACAGAAAATAATGCTAACGAAGGCTGGATAATTCTTGAAAAGGAAATTTCTTGGCCAGGTGTGGTGGCACACACCTATAATCCCAGTACGTGGTAAGGTGCTACAGAATCATCAAAGGTTTGAGGCCAGCCTCAGCAACGTGGAGAGATCTTCAGCAACTTAGTGAGACATGGTTTCAAAATAAAAAATGAAATAGGACTAAAGGTATAGCTTGAAGGTAGGATGCCCTTGAGTCCAATTCCCAAAACCACAAAAGAAGAAAAAGAAAAAGAAAATGAAATCTCTTAAGAGTGAAGACCAAGGGGAGAGACTTTCAACGAAAGTTGCTGGAAGAACTAATTAAGCTGTCAACAGCACAGCAGGAATGACTAAGGCCCTAGCCCAGCACTCAGCTTTCAAGCTTCAAAGTGTCAACACATTGGTCAACAGCCACTCTGGATCTTGATGCTGTAAAGGTTGGGTGGCTCAAAGCACATGACTCTTATCTTAAACATTTTTTGATTGGAACATACTCCACTAGACCGTGAGTGTCACTTACTATGACATATACGTATGTAAGCAGAGAATCTTCTACTTTGATTATGTTTACCTGCGTGACAGTGGCACAGCACCTCACTTACCCCCTTATTTCTGGGAATATCTAGTAAGATGCCTCACATATCTACACACCACCTGTCAGTCTCAATGTCCACTATTCTCAACATCCATAGTTTCTCTCTTGCTGATGCTTCCTCTTGTTCATGCAACTGTCTACAGAGTTCCCATGAGAAGCTTAGGTGGGCATGGTGACACATGCCTGTAATTACAGTACTTGGCAGTATTTGGGAGACTGAAACAGGAGGATTGCGAGTTCACGGCCAGCCTCAACAACATTTCAAGGCTTTTGGCAACTTAGTGAGACTCTGTTTCAAAATAAAAAATAAAAAGGTTAGGGGTATAGCTCGGAGGCAAAATGCCTCTGGGTTCAACCTCTAGTACAAAAAGAAGAAGGAGGAGGAGGAGAAGGAGAAGGAGGAGGAGAAGGAGGAGGAGGAGGAGAAGGAGAAGAAGAAGGAGAAGGAGAAGGAGAAGGAGAAGGAGAAGGAGAAGGAGAAGGAGAAGGAGAAGGAGGAGAACAAAGAGAAGCCACCACCATACCAAGCCACTTGTCTGGAGACTCCCAAAACTTCTCATCTTTTGGGCACCAGACTGAGATTTCTTGCTAATGCTATGCTGTATATTGTCACCCAAGCCCCAGAGAAGGTCTACTTGACTCAGAATCTTACATAGCATCTATTAGATTTTATATCCACCTGAAAATCACAGTACCGAGATCCAGTCCACTGGAACTTACTGAAGGATACAATGAGATGCTGTAAACTTTCTAAAATGAGGGATTTCTTGGGTTCCATGTTGAATATTTGTTATGGAATAAGTATTTAATAGCCGGGCGTGGTGGCGCACACTTGTAATCCCAGCATTTGGGAGACTGAGACAGGAGGATCCGGGTTCGAGGCCAGCCTCAGCTAACTAGTGAGGCCCTCTGCAACTTAGTAAGACCCTGTTTCAAAATAAAGAATAAAAAATAGGGCTGGGAGTATAGCTCGGAGGTGGAATGCCCCTGAGTTCAATCCCCAGTACCACACACACACACACACACACACACACACAAAAGTATTTAATGGCAGCTACTTTCCAGTCTTTGGCCAGTGTTACGTCTAGGAATGCAAACATTAGAACAATTTATTGGGGCTTTTTTCTCTATGTCAACACATCCAATAGCTGTCCCCAATGCTCCTAAATGCATTATCAGTTCATGATTGCTAGCAATTCTCAACTGAAGAAATGGTCCCTGCAAGAGAAAAGGGAAAGTGTATTCTAATTTAAAGATGTCTCCCAGGCAATTCTAAGAAGAAGGAATGTCCTGCAGTCTGACAGTCTCTTCCCACACTCATAATATTGAGAATCATAACATTCCCCATAATCAAAGGGTACTTTTCAATGAGAGGCATTAAACTCTCTATTCATAAATGAAAAGTAATGTAAAATCAATGAGAACTGAGCCATGGGCAACAGAAGACAACTCATCCCTTACTATTGCTTTCTTCTTATATTTGAAAAGTCAGGGCAAGCAGGGAATTCCAGAGGCATATGTGAGCTCAGCTCCCTGCCAGGCATGGCGGCACACACAGGTCCTCCCTGAGAAGTGGGAAAGTGCTTACGTGATGCCATGGACTACCTCTCCCTCCCACAACAGCATCATTTAGATGATTCTCAACTTTTTGCAGAGACTGACTGTGGTCATTATTTCCTCATATTCTTAAATGGTCTCTAATAAAGATATTTGATATTTGGTGTGGTTCATCTGGAATAATTGTTCACCATCTCATGCTGCAATATGAAACTTATGTAAGGCAATCAGAAACAAGGATGAGTGTGCTGCCTTTATCAATTGAATAATGCACTTAGCCTGAGCGATTACACAGATATCCAGAAAACAGTCTCTTTCTCTGATCCCTTTTGATGTCTGACCTTATACACCATAACATCCTAAAACATATCTTGCCCTAACCCACAGCCTTATGGTTTGAGTCTTGGCCAGCATAGTCTTCAGGTTTTTAAGGAATATAATTCTTTGAATTTCTCTTAAATTCATTGCAAGTTGCTTTTGCTACTGTACCAGTATTGTGCTCATGGGAAATCAATTACAGAGAAGAGTGGGGTAGAAGCAATTCTATCAGCCCACTCAGAAAATCAAAACACATCAGGAGCGGGAGAGCAGGCTTCAGAGTTGGGAAGATGCGCCCTCAAATCCTAACTAGGCCACTCGTTAGCTGATGAACTTCAACAATTTGTTTAGCTTCTCTACAGTTCTGTTGCCAATATCTATATAATAAGGTTGTAGAAGTTAAGTAGAAATAATGTATGTAACGTTGCCAGGCACTGACTGACACACAGCGAGGACCCAATATAGTATCTAGAGGAGAAGGAGTGGGAGTAGTAGTAATAGAGGATTGACGTTAACAGCTTATCAAGGTGGTGGCAGTTATCATTATTATTAACATTAGAGGAAAGAGAACATCATCCAGAGAGAGCTAAGATTCAGATGAGAAGGAAGGCCAAGTTCAGTGTTAAATTTCCCAGGCCATGTGTTGGACTCAGGCCAAGCTCAGTGTTAAATTTCCCAGGCCATGTATTGGACTCAGAAGGAAATAATTCACCCAAGATTATATGACCAGAGTTACAGAGTAGAGATTTGAATTCAGGACTGGCAGACTTTGGGGCAAGCCAGGCCTGGTGGCACATGCCTATAATCCCAGTACTTGGGAGGCTGAGGCAGAAGGATCTCAGTTTTGAGGAAAGCCTCAGCAAGTAGTAAGACTCTCATAAACCTACAAAGACCCTGTTTCAAAAAAAAAAATAGGGCAGGGCTGGAAGTGTAGCTTGGAGGTAGAATGCCCCTGGGTTCAATCTCCAGTAACACACACACACACACACACCACACCACACACACACCACAAATGAAGACTCCAGGACTAGTATAGGGCCACCAAGAAGGTGTAGAAATAAGAGCATAGCATAGAAAGACAGTATAGTAGAGTGATGACATCAGCTCTGGGGTGGGACAGGCCTTAGTTTAAGTCCCAACCCTGCCACTTTCTAGTCATACAACCTTGAAAAACTACTCAGTGTCTCTGCACTTCAGTTTCTTCATCTCTACAGTCACTTTATTGACATAACTCAAAGAACTTTTAAGATAATTGAAGAAAATCACGTAAAGTCTTTTTTACCATGCTTGGGATATAGAAAGTGCACAATAGATGGTATGTATTATTGTGATCATTTCATAAGAAGTAGCATAAAGCATCCAATCTGGTACTCCCCCTTTCCTCATCCCCCCAAAACATCATGGTACACTTAATATAACAGAAGCAATGTGAAATGGCAAGGAAGGGACAAGTACTGTAGTGACCAGAAGAAGTGAAGAAAGCCTAGAAGAGGCCGGGGCAAGAAGGGGATGGCACAGCACAATTGCCCTCTGGAGGGGTACCTTAGCACATCCCGGCTGGAAGGTCCAGGCCATTTAACCTGGGCCAGTTGGCCATACTGCAGCTAGAGGGAGAGCACCAATTGTGGCCCAGGAGAGAAGCCAAAGGTCAAAACTGGAGGCTGTTGTAGGAACATTAAGCAGGAAAACAAGACAAGGAGACAGATGGCAGGAAGATGAGGAATGAGCTGGGGTGTGCATATGAAACATACCAGGCGAGGGATAAACTATTCAACCCAGAGGCTGCACCCCACGTGGGTGTGTCAGAGCTCCTTTTCCACGTGTGCCAGATGTGCAGTGTGGGAGAGGGCCAGCAGCTCAGAGGGGTGAGCAGCACGGAGCAGGGAATGACCCGCTCATCAACAGTGAGATGGGAACAGCAGATCAGCGTTGTCAAAGGTAGCAGTTCCCAACCTGCATCACCAGCAATGAGCAGCAGAAATCAGAAAGCAAGGGTCCTGGAGACCAACATCAGCCATTAGGAAAACTGGACATCCAAGGACAGGTCTCATGAGGCCCTCCAGAGTCCCGCCAGGGAAGCAGATGACCAGAAAGGAGGGATTCCAGAGAAACTGAGCTATTAGTTTTTGGCCTGCTTCCTATTGCCTGCTCTCTCTAGGTTTCTGTGACCAGGCAAAGGAGGAGTCACTCATTTAGCCACTTAATAAATCTTGTGTGTGTGTGTGTGTGTGTGTGTGTGTGTGTGTGTGTGTGTGTTACTGCAGATTGAACCCGGGGGTATTTTACCACTGAGCTACACCCCAGTTCTATTTTATTTTTTATCTTTTTATTGTTATTTTATTTATTTCTTTGGTACTGGGGATTGAACCCAGGGGCATTCTACTCTTGAATTAAACCCTAATCCTTTTTCATTTTT
>PVLC010026244.1:0-22895 GCA_004027655.1 Graphiurus murinus | reverse complement strand
TGTCTCTCCTAGCCCCAGAGGAAATGAGAATCATAGCAATAGTATCTCATATACCTTGGCTATGAGGACCAGAGGAGGAAATGTGTAGGAGATGGTTTTGAAGAACATAAATATCTGTACAAAGCTAGTACTTATTATTATACCACATTATAATATTTTTATCAGAATCCAGGCATGTGCTATGCATAGCAGAAAAAAGAAATTCAAACGCCTTAAGAACTTCACAGTTAAATTGGCGAGTCCAAGTCCTTATACATGTGAAAAGATAAATAACGATACAAAATTTAAGGTAATGACAGAAGTGATGTGGCAAGGCTATTCATGCCTGTAAATTTCAGACTCCCAAGGCTAGGGAATGCTTGGATGGAGGTGTGGGGAGAGAAGAGGAAGCAGGAGGCACGTGGATCTTGCAGAGAAGGGAAGGCCCAGCCTGGCTGTGATTGTGCCAGCAGAACAGGGAAGTCCCAGTGGATGAAAAAGTCCCCTCTGAGTGAGTGACTCCCTGGGCTAATTGGTGCATTACTCTCTGTGATGGGCCTGATGGTGCTGAGATAACAAAATGAAAAATCAAATGAGAAATGGAACCCGAGAGTCTAAAAAGTTAGTAAATTTTGACATTAGAAATATAATCAAATTTCACCAATGCCTTTCTGTAGTGACAGCCAAATCCATCCGTGTCAAAGCTACAGCCTATGGTATGTGGTTTCGTGTGGCTTTTCTTCACCCTTTCTCTTTTCCTTTTGCAAAATCAGCATTAGGCTATTTGGAGGACAGGCGAGAACTATTATGTTAAATTGTGCTACCTACAACTTAAGCTTCTGTCTTTGCTAAAGCTGCCAGTTTTTATAAACAACAGAAGACAGAAAGGGTTTACTAAGAATAATGTTGAAGCCCAAAAGAATCCTACAGCCTATAAATCTTAATAGAGGTTCTGAGATTCCAGCAGGCTGGATGTGTCTCTTTTACGCAGGCTCACTCCATCTTGGCTCCCCCGTGATGACTCCAATTTTCTTGAAACACAAGCGTGGTGCCTTGCATTTACTTGTGGCACTATTTGCCTACAAACAGGAATACATGCATATAACCTATGCAAATCAATAAAAACATGTCAAGACCCCTTAGATCGCACTACTCTCCTAAAATGCAATTTATCTTGCTGCAAATGAGAGTAAGGGACTAGGTAACAAATAGCGTCTGATCATTTAACTAGCACCTGTTGTCAATGCCTTTGAAAACTGCATTTTTCATTTGACATACAGTAAATTGCATTTTCATATATATCGAATAGAAAAGGGAGCTGGGATATACATATGCAGCCCTTTATGAATTTTATGAACAATGGATATTTTAGAGCTGTATGTTTAAAGGGGTCATGTCAAACACTGCAAATCTATTTGTTCTTTCTGCATTGGTTGTGAGCGCACTTTTCTTATGGCTGGGTGTTGAAATATAGTGATGCTGAAAGTATAATTATAACATTCATGTTAGATGAAGGACAATTACTATAATTTTTGTATAAAATTGAATATAACTTAAATGTACAAATGTGAAATATTATTTTTGAAAAAGTTTCTCAGGGGAAAACTGCTTTTTATAAATTACATTTTTCAGTCAGTCCTTTTGTTGCCGTAAATTATGAGCTGCAGGTTTTTTTTTAACGCAATATTTTGTTTGCAGATGGGTGGCTGTTGCACAAATTCAACAACACTTAGGCTTCTCAGCAACAATGGTTTTCACATTAGTGAGCATGGTTTGGCAATATTATTTGACATCTGGAACAAGCTATATTATACCAGACATATCAAGTATAACTGAATGGATCATTTAACTGGCATTTGTTTCAAAAACTCCCACTCTTCAGCTTTTGCCTGGCTGTCATGATATGCCAGCAACGAATCCTGCACTCTCTCAGCTTCCCTGTTTCTTCTGCCTTTGATGGTTTCACGCTCACCTCCCACCTTAAGCTGGACATTTTGTTATAGTGGAAATGAGGCCAAGTTCTTACCTCTCATTTTTGGAAGAGGCCATGGTGATGCCAGGCAGCTACAGAGCTCAGAAATCTTGTGACCACATTACCCAGGAACCAGGCCATCGACTGGGGAGGATGTCCTTTTCTCTCACTTAGAGTTCTTGATTTGGGGTCCTCTGCTCTGACTTAATTTGGGGAACTAACTATGTCACAGGGAGATCTGCTTTGTTGAATTTCATGTCACTTGGAGAGAGAGGAAGAAAAATGGGCCCTCCTGCCTTGCATCCATAAATAAAAGAACCACATGGGGGCAGAGAAGGAAGACATTGGAAATAGGAGGAAATTGTAATAGCACCATTTTAATGCTTAAAATCTCTCTTAATCTGTCTAGTTAATTTTCCCTAGCAGTTTGAGGTATGTTCACAATTTGGGAGCCTAGCCTGTAGCTCTGCAGCATTGTAGCTACTGATCAGCTTTGTAATTCACTTCTCAGGATGGCAGAGTTGGATGGTGAAGCCCTCTATGGGGAAACCAGTCTGCAAATGCTAAGGTACTTTCCAAATAAGAAGCAATGTGTTTACTTCATGCAGAAACACTTCTGCCTTTGCTATTTGCTCATTGTTCTTGTTTATTTGTTTTGGTTGGGAGCTTCTCTCCTTGAACTCAGCAGGATGCAAACAGACCCCACCTGGCTTAATGAGTAAATATATGCCAACCATTCCATGCAATTAAAGGGAAAGGGGGGTCCTATAAAGCAAAGTGAATAAAAAGCTAGTCTTAAAAATTGAATAATGAGAAAATCTGTAGGTTTAGCCTTATTTTCATTGCATTTGGCAAAAATGTTTTTATCAAAATAAACAACTCAGAAGTTGAGGCTTGAGGCTAAAAAGGGCTTTATTATCTGCACTAATGTCACTGACAGGACCTGGCCAAGATGATCATACTGTTGGAAAGAAAGAAGTAACCTTAACCCCCTTCACAGTTCCGTTTAGTTGAGTTGGAGATAAACTCATTTATTTGGTTCTTCATTCCACAAATATTTGTTGAGCAGCAGGTATTATGTGTAACAGTAGAGTGAAAACACTGCACTGAGGACAGAGTGAAAGCAAAAACAAAAATAAACAGCAGCAAAACCCGAGAACAAACTCATCAAAAAGAATGAAATATTTAGGAATAAGCTTAACTGAGGAAGCAAGAGACTTGTATACCGAAAACTATAAAATATTAGTAGAAGGTAACAAAGATATCAATTAATGGAAAGACATCTGTGTACATGAATTGGAATATTTAATACGGCTAAAATATCAGTGCTACCTAAGCAGTTTATAATGTAATCCCCATCAAAGTCGCAACGGCATTTTTTTGCTGAAGTAGAAGAAAAACATCCTAAGATTCATATGAAACTTTGAGTAAACCTTAAATAGCCAAAACCTTAAATAGCCAAAAAGAAAAACAAAGCTGGAGGCTTCACATTTCCTGATTTCAAAATATATTGCAAAGCAGTAGTAATCAAGATGATGTGCTGGGACAAAGACCAGTGGAACCAAAGAGAGAGCCCAGAAGTAAAATATGTATGTGGTCAGATGATTTTCAACAAGCATGCCAAGACTGCACATGGGGAAAGGACAGACTGTTCAATATATGGTGTTGGCAAAACTGGATATTCATATGCAAAAGAATGAAGTCAAACCCTAATCTTATACCATGTTCAAACATTAATTCAAAATGGATTAAAGATCTAGGATTAAGACAAAACTCCCGGAAGAAAACGTAAAGCGAAAGCTTCAGTGCAGTGGATTTAGCAATGATTTCTTGGATATGGCACCAAACGCATAGGCAACAAAGCAAAAATAGAGCTAAATTTTGCTCATCAAAGGAAACTATCAATGTCAACCATGTGTGCATATGTGAAAATACCAATGTCAATGTCAGTACTCTGTATGGGAAGTGGGGAGATGGGGAGGCGAGAGGGCCACCAAGTGCTATGTGCACATATGTCATTGTCAACATGATTTACATTGTGATGTGAGACCATAATGCACCAATAAAAGCACATAAAAAATAAAGTGAAAAAGCAATTTATGGCATGGAAGAAAATATTGACAAATCATATATGTATGTGTGTATATGTATACATATATATACATATACATATACATATATGTATATATATACATATACATATATATACATATACACTGTATATATACATACATTCATACATACATGCACACACACACACACACACACACACATATATATATACACATATATATATATATTTAGGAGTTAAATTCAGAATGTATAAGGAACTTGTACTACAACTTAACAACAATAAAAAATGATTCAGTTAAAAACAATTGGTAAAGGGCTTGAATAGATAATTCCACAACTGCCAGTTCTGCCAACTGGCATATGAAAAGATGCTCAACATTGCTACTTTTATGAGAAATGAAAATGAGAATCAGGGACAATCATCTCACACCCACTGGGATGACCAATTTCAAAAGAACAGAAGATACTGACATTGATGAGCAGATTGAAAAGCTGGACCTCTTGTGCACTGTTGTGAGAATGTAAAATGGTGCAGCTGCTGTGGGAAGTAGTGTTGAGGTTTCTCAAAATATTAGAAGTAGAATTACCATATGGTCTAGCAATCCCACCTATGATTGCTAGAAGTCTGTGTGTCTTCAAAACAGGATCTTGAAAAGATATCTATTTTCATAACCATATTCATTATAGCATTACTTATAGTAGTCAACAGGTAGAAGAAACAGAAATATCCATTGATGGATGAATGGATAAAGAAAATGTGATAATACGTATAATGAAATATTACGTATAGTTAAAGAAGGAAATTCCATCACATGCTACAACCTCAAGGTATTTATGCTACCTGAACTAAGCTAGTCATATACGGACAAATTCTGTATGATTCCACTCATATGAAGTACCTAAAATAGTCGAAATTATAGAAACAGAAATTAAAATGGTGGTTGCCAAGGGCTGAGAGAAGGGGAAAAGGGAAGGGAGAATTAGTGTTTAATGGTTATAGAATTTCAATTTTGCAAGATGAAAAGGTTCTAGAGATCTGTAGCACAATAATGTGAATTTACTTCACATTAGTAAACTGTATACCTAAAAGGTTAAAATGGTAAGCATAATGTCATTTTTTTTAACCACAATAACAACAACAAACCAAAGTAGATGTTGGTCCCTACTAAGGAGATGTTGACCCCTGAGGATCTTGGAAGCTTGTCAGAAGTATTTCATTTTAGTTTATTTGTGATGGAAATATTGTACTCTGAGGCAGATGGGGAAAGCTTCTGGAGGAAGTGGGTCTTGGGCCTCTGTCATTTTTTCCCACTGTGTAGGCCTTCCTCACTCACATTTTTATAACATACTGTTGAAGTAGAGTGTGGGTTTTCTTTCCGGTGGTGGAGTGGAGGCCATTGCATTGGCTAAATTAGCAGGTTTCTACCCAAAACCCCTATTTCTTCAATAGCCTAAGAACACACCTCTGTCTTCTGCTGAGGTCCATTGGTGTGATCCAGTGTTGGGTATTTGGGCTTAGAAACCATGTTTCCTGCTTCCTTTTTCATCCTTATCTGCCTTTTTACTTTCAAATGCCAGTGGATAAAACTGGGCTTGCAGATCTTCAGGACACCCCAGATGCATGACAGCTGTACCCATTAGAGTTGTTGCCTTCTAGTGTCTCTCTAATTATTGTACCACTCAGGCTTTAGTTGCTCCTGGGGAGGGAAAGCCAAGCAGTTAGGATGATGGCCTGCAGGCCTCTTCTGCTCAGGTTCCATCTGACACACATACCTTCTCTTTGGGAAGGAATTGTGGCTCCACGTCTCCTCAGATCCATTCTTACCCTTGCTCTGCTTTGTTCTCTGTTCAGGGGCTCCTGTGGGAGCATGTCCCAAGCTCTCTTGTCATATGGCCTCCTGTTGCATTTGAGTAGAGGAGGCCCTGGCAGGAGAGTGGAAGGTAGGAGGGAGGGACAAGTGGTATTTGTCCCTATTCCACTATGTCTCTGGTCGGTCCTCTGGTGTGGGCTGAAACTCTGTTGTGGCTTTAACTCCTGTGAGATATGACCTGCCATGGTTGTAGCTTTAGCTGGTGACTCTCGACCACTGTCCTTTCAGCCTTAGTGGGGTAGCTGTTTCTTGGGGTTGCTTCTCCCTTTCTCTACATCTTAGCTAAACATCAGTTTACTGCTACATCTGCTGTAGATATTTGAGCAGTTCCTGTTTTCTAGGTTTGACCCTAACTGATACAGTTCTTCAAGCATCCAGTAAGTCCTAAAGATTCCATTAAAACAAATCAACAGCATCAAAAACAATAATGTGTTACTGAAGGAAAGCAAGACATAAAACTCATAGTGTAGATTTTGGTATGAGCACGCATTCTGGGATTGTTAACCCCCCATTGGCTGGTTCTGTAGCCAAAGGTGGCAAAGCAGTGGGTGATGGTGTATAGGTAAACTGGTTTGTGTTACTTGAGTGTTATTTATTTTGTGATCACATATAAATCATGGAGTGGGATGGGGATAAATGCTAGAATCTCAGACTTTATTTGAGATCATGAATATGATAAACATGGTGTTTTCATTATAGAAACTCCCATAATCATAACTCAGCATGGCTACTTTATCCAGTTTAATAAGGTCATATTTATTATATGACCACCTTCACAGTCTGGCATTAGGCTAGATATAAACTAGAAAAAGAGCCCAGTGTAGACTGAAAAGAGGTCTTTAGATTGGGAATAAAAGGATTTAAAAAACTCATCTGCAGATTACATTTATGTTAGTCTGTAGCCATTTTTGCATCTTATTTGAGATTTTTACAAGTATAGTAGGGTCATTATGAAAATTATAAATAATGGAACCTTTTAGGCATCTTCTATTCCCTTTGGGAACATGTGTGAGGTACCCCAGCAAGTTGACAAAGCCCTGTTAACTCTGAGTGTTGGACATTCCCATTCAAACTTAGTGTTCAAAAATTTATATTATTTTCCATTCCCCCCTCACCACATCCTTTTAGTTTCTAAACTGCCAAGAATCACTGGGTGGATGAGGATATAGTGTTTTACTGTTACTCATGTAACAACATCTTGTTTTCCCAAGAGGTAGACTTTGGACTAGGGGAGTGACTGTTCAATGGTTTATAAAACAGCAAAGTCAAAACAACAACATATTTACCACTATTGATTCATCAGATAAGGGTTCTGGTGTTAGCAGCTAAGCTCACTCAGTTTCTGCCTCTGTGAGTTTTGTGATCTCCTGGGGAATACAGTCAGTGAAGACAATGACTGGGAAATTTGGGACCTTGGAGAGCAGAGGAAAAGTCTCTAGAGAGACTTGGTAAGCTGAACAACAAGAGAAATTCACTTGGTAGGAGATGAGACAGGAGTGGGGGCGCAGGGAGGACGGGGTATGCAAAGATTTGGAAGCTAGAACATGAGACAGCATGTCGCCTTATGGGAAATGCCACAGAAGTATTTTAAAGTTGGGTTTCTCTAAAAGTAAAATAATAGCTTTTTTTTAAGTTTGACTGAAGAGGATAATTTGGATAGTGATTGTTGTTCAACATGATTGAATATGATTGGGATTATTACTTGCTGATGGGACTTAATTTTTTCATGTTTAAATGTGATCTGTTATCTTGTATCTAGAACATATTAAAGTTACTTCAAAACAAGAAGGAGAGGAACTCCAATCACTCCATAGCAATGCTTCTTCTGGGTTGAGTTTAAGGGATGGAGGCTAGGATATTTCAACACTAAGATTTTACAGAGGCTCAGATCTCAGGGTTGCAGGACAGGATAAGCCCTTGACCACGACTGGACTCCTCAGACCAAGAGGTTACTCAGACTTTATTATTATGTTTTCTTCTCTCCTGGCTTCTCTTTTTTCTTTTTTCCCCTCTCTTCTTTCCTCCCAACTCAAAGCTCATCAACTTGCAATACCCCTGATAAAACTCATTTATAATGCTGACCAAATTTTCTGGCTTCAGCCAGCTGTTCAGTTTTTTTTTTTTTTTTCTTGTGGAAGGCCCCAAACTCTTCTCACTACTTGTTCTGAAGATAAATTAGCGACTTCTAAATAATGCAGTGAACCCTAATTCTCTTTGATTAGTAGCGAGTTAGATGATAGCGACCCATTGAAATTGGCCATCAGCATAAATAATGAGTGAATGAACTGATAAAATGCAAAGTCACTGGCCGTCATAAATCAAATGAAATCCACTTTCTCTGGAAGTCACTGAAATTAGAAGTCCATGCTCCTATTAATTATTTTGCCTTCTGAAGACGACAGTGTTATAAATCAGCCTTGAAAGGCCCTTCACTTAGGAAGCTGAAGGAGTGCGGCTGCCTGCAAATTGCTTTGTGTACGCACCTAATTGTTTCTTAAGTAATCCACCTTTGTAGCATGGCTTCGGGAAGCAAAGAAAGGTCCCCTTGGTTGAGATGCATGTAGCCTTAGGAAGGGTCTCAAGAAGGACTTAGAAAGGGCCAAACTGGAGTGGGCAATTTTCCATCCTTTTCCCTAGAAAAATGTCCCTACATTCCTTATCTTGTGACTGAGACCCATCACAGTGGGCCAGGTACTATGGAGTGGAGTGATTTTCTGTGGAAAGGTTTTTTTTGTTGGAGTGGTTTTCTGTGGAAGGATCTAGAAGGCTGGACCTGGGTCATTTCATCTTGTCTCTGCTCACCTTCCCACCAGGCCTGAAAAGCAAACCACTTGATTTCAGTGAAAACCAAGATTTTTTTTAAAAACGTAGAAAAACCAGAGATTAAAAAGTTTGACTTCTCGGGTTCATTTTAAGAGTTGTTATAATCTGCATACATTAGGTATGAAATGATACATAATTTTTGGTAAAAGGTGGGTATGAAATTATACTTATTTAGAGCCTATTTTGCAATAGACATTAAAAAAGCAGCATTTTGTGAAAAGAGGTTAATTGCTTTGTGGGAAATGTTGTAAATTAGTTTCATTTAGGACCGCTAGCTTGTCATATCTAATGCTCGGAAGTTGAGACTGCCAATTGAAAAACAAAATTAGTTCTTGCCTGGGAGTGGTCCCCAAAATTTCATCCAGCTTGGAGATTGACCCTGGATTGCCAGCAAATCTGGGCAGAGCTAACAAGGACATTCTCTGTTTCCCATTGAGCCTGGGGACTTTAGTTGGCTTCAGTAGAAAGATGGGTGAGCAGGTTTATGGAGACAAGGACAGATGTCAGTAGCAATGACTACTGAGATCTTTAGGTACCAGTTAGGTGGACAGCAAGTTCTGAATCCAGCTTTAGTATGGGCTCCACCAAAGAGGGTGGGGTGGGCTACGGTTTTTAAGGAAAAAACATTCTTACTTCCTTTTTTCTAACTTTCCCAACATATGCTGTAGACCTGCCAGATTCCCCTGATGGACAGTATTGAAAATATGAATCCTAAACTTAAAAAATGAAAATTGTCTTCTGAATTGGATTGTAGGAAGCACATTCTCTTACTTCTTTGTGTTGTGATAATTAGGTGTCCTGGCCTGTTCTGAATCATCCACTAAAGAAGGGTGTGTGTGTGTGTAGAGTGTGTGTGTGTGTGTGTGTGTGTGTGTGTGTGTGTGTGTGTGTTTGACAGAACAATCTAGCATTCGAGTGAGTGGCGAGAATTCTCCCACATGAGCATGTTCTGGTGTTGGGGTTAGTTGCTACTTAGATCATTATGAATCTGGATGACCCATATTGAAAACTAAACTTAACGATGTATAATTGAGCATTATGTTATAAAAGTAGAAAGGAGCAATTATTCCCTGGGATATTGAATCTTGAATGCAAAGATGTTCTGGGTTGTATTCTTGAAACCAACCAAGTCCATAATTTTGCAGTGATTCTATAGCATGGGATGGGAGGACATCCTAATCTGCTAGACACCCCCAGAGCTGCCTAATTCCAGCTGCTGGACCTCCCCAATGTGTGCCAGCTTCCTATCCTTAATAGTAGAACTCTGCTTGCTGCAGGAGAGGGGTCACAGAAAAAAATGCTACTCATGATCTTTCTGGCCTGCAGGCACCTGTCAGCATTCTCTGTCTAGCACAGAGCAAGGCCTCTCTTGTAATTCCTTGCCTTGGAGTTGATGTCATGTGTCTTTTTCTGCCCTCCTTTTGCCTGGTCTGGGTTTTAGTCTTGTGGTTACATGATGGTATTATAAAGATTTGTTAATTTTTGGAAACATGTGAGTATAGGAAAAATTTATGTGATTTAGCAGCCTTTGTATTTTTTGGATCTCTTTCTTGGTTGATATAAGATAAGCAAGATCTAGACACTCAGTAGGACCATCCTCCACTGAGGATATTTATTGCTCAATATTTATGGATCTTAAAATATCTGTCTCTTTCTGGGGTGCTACTCCCTTTTGTGGTATGTGGTCAGCAAGACCATATATCCTGGTTTCCTTAGGATAGCCTCAATTTATGCTGGATTTTATATATGATTATGATTATGATTTTTTTTTTTTTTTTTGCAGTACCGGGGATTGAACCCAGGGGCATTCTACCTCCGGGCTACGCCCCAGTCCTATTTTTTTTATTTCTTTATTTTGAAACAGGGTCTCACTAAGTAGCTGAGGCTGGCCAAGAACCCGGATCCTCCTGTCTCAGCCTCACAAGTACTGGGATTATAAGCGTGAGCCACCACGCCTAGCTCTATTATGATTATTAGTAGTGATGCTACTCCTCCTCCTTTAACTTTCAGAAGTATTTGCATTTGGATGGTCAGTCTCTCTCTATACTATTGGAAAGGGGTTTTTGTACTTATTGCGCCCATCCCATAGAGAGAGTGGTATACTGAAATAATTAAGGCTTTGGAAATACTCAGACTTTATACTTGTTCCCTAGCATTGTGACCTTTGGCAAGTTAATTTCTCTGATCCTCTGTTTCTTTATCTAGAAAGAGGCATCATTGTACTTCCCTTTTAGATTTGTGCTGATAACTAAAGGAAAAAAATGTGTAAAGGACCTAAAAATTTGTTAGCCACAAATGCTTATGTTCTCCAAAATAAGCCAAGCATTTGTTCTCCAAAATAAGCCAAGCATCTTGGTGGGGGGGCCAGAGGCTTTGCCAGGTTTCCGAACCCAACTTCATGTTAACGCGGACAGTTCAGTCATCATCAACTCAGTGTAACAAAGAGGGAGAGAAAAATCACCCTCCTGCTACTCCAGGGTGGAAGAATAAATGTCCTCTTTGAGGAAAACTCCTCTCCTCCAAGGCCATTAGACTGCCGCATCAAAAGATGCAAAGGGGTATCCATTGCTTTTGAACAAAGGATTGCTTTAGCTTTTCTAGCAAAAGGAACAGGAGACCTACAAGAAGTAGAATGGCTTTGTTTTTCAAATGTAACTGGATGGCAAAAACTGTCTATTGGCATTGAATCCTCTATCTCTTTATATGTGAAAGGGAATAAAAGGATTATAGTGAGAATGAAATGAGATCATATGTGTAAAGGAGCATTGCAAACTGTAGAGTGCTGAATAAGGATGGAAAATCATGTTTTTCTTGTTTATAAAGAGGTAAGGCTCCAAATGACCTGAATACCACACAGGGTTAAAATGACCACCCAAGTTAACACCATCCCACATCCTAAGATTCACAGGTCTTTAAAGTTTTATTCATTAATCCTTTCTCTCTCTCTCTCTCTCTCTCTCTCTCTCTCTCTCTCTCTCTTTCAGGAGGGTGCACAGCTCTCTTTTAGTGGTCCAACAGGGATTGGCGTTTTTAAGCTACTTGTGAAACTTCTTATGGAAATTACTATTCCCTTTTACATTTTTTAATTAGAAAAAACAAAAAGGATTTAATTTTCTCAGGGTTTCAAAGCCAGATGACTACAAGTCAGTGGATGAAGGGTACTGAGTATGGGTGGCCAGGCCTGGCTATGTGCTCCATCTTTTGCTTGGCTCCATCTTGGCTCCATCTTTTTGCTTCCTGGGAGGCACAGATCCTGAGACCCCTGAACCTGCCTGCTGGCAGTGCTCTTGTCCCTTTGTCCACTCGACCAACAGTCCAGCAATGCATAAGGCTGTCCACCCTTGGAACTAGGTGAGATGCTGCATTGCATTTATTTAGCTGATGCTTCCCATAGCACTCAAAGTGTGTGTAGTAGCTGCAGTGTTTACTTGACCAAGCCAGAGCCTAGCCAATGGCAGAGGATTATCCGTGCTCCACCCAAGGACAGCACAGTCCTTATTCTATGTTGTCTTGCTTTTCATCTTTCTATGTAACTCCTACTCTGTCACTTGTCTGCTTTGTTTACTACTGGTTTTTGTTTGTCTGTTCCCTAAGATACTATGAATCCTTTGGAGGATGGGGGGAGGGGAGAAGGGGAGCGTTGCTCTGCCATGTCTTTTTATTTATTGAAAATTAAAATTTAATTATACAAGTTCAATGTGCTTCATACTAACTGCCAAGGCTTGGTTGTTTTTGGCTGCCTTCTCTTCCCCAGAGGCACCCTGTATTTTGGTATCCTTCTGTAAGTTTGTATACCCCCTCCCCCCACACACAATGACACAGGTGTGCATACAAAAGAATTTGCTTTCAGTATTTTCTCAGTCAACATTCTCATTGCTGTGATGCAAAACAAGTGGCCACACACTTAAAGGAAGGAAGGTTTATTTGTATACAGTTTTGGAGATTTCAGAGTTCAGTCCAAGGCAGGCCGGGTCTGAGGAGTTGAGGGCGTGGCAGTGGGAAGCAGAGTCGGAGAGAGCAAGGCTCTGCTCTCACAACATGGAGGCTGGACGCAAGAGACAAGCCAAGGGATTGAACGACACAAGAACAATCCCCAAGTCCACACCCTCCAGGGACCCACCTCCTCCAGCCACCTATCACCTGCCTAGGTTACCACCAGTAAATCGTTTGCAACCCTCAAAACTTGATTATATCAACTCTGAACATTAATACATGAGCTCTTCAGTGACATTCTATATCCAACTGCAACAAGCAGCATGCTGTTCTCACTCAGTGGTATGTCTTTAATTTATTTCCATGTCAGAACATGTAGATATACTTTTTCACTTATGCATATTTTTCCATTGTGTGTATGTGCCAGTTTTTGTTTGTGCCTAAGCTTTCTGGTGGACATTTGATTGTTCTTTTCTTTTGTCTCAGCAGTCATAAAAGTCCTTGTTATGGGTCTTCTGTGGACATGTACAAGGGTTCCTCTTGAGTAGAGTTTTATAGTCATATGTATACACATTATAAATTATGTAATGAAACTATAGCTTTGTCCTCCATGGTGGTTGTATCAACAGCCACTCTTCTAGTGATGTGTTGACAGCACCATTCGGCTCATTCCCCTGCCAATATTTGGCATAAGCATACTTCCAAAATTTTTGCATTCTGTTGGGTACAACATGGTATAATTTATTGTCATTTTTAATTTTCACTTTTCTGCCAAATTTAGAAATCATTTTATGTATTTGTCTCTTTTTAAGTTTTTTCTATTGTGAATTGTCTGCGTACATCCTCTATCCATTTTTCTGTTGGCCTATGTGACTTTTACTTATTTTTTATACAAACAGGGTATACTTACTTGAGTGTCTCATATATTACAAATATATTCTCCCAATATTTATCTTTCAACTTTTATTACATATAGGTTTTTAGTTCTGATGCTGTCAAATTAGCATTTCTTTTTTTTTTAGTCTGTTTGTGTTTTGTTGAAGACCTTCTTGACCCTCAGGCCATATTCTTCTTTGTATCTTCTAAAACTTTAATTGCTCTAACTTTACCTCTTCATCCTGATCCACTGAATTTTTTCCTTTGGTGAATGGTTTCATGTTTATGTTGAGATAAAAATTAATAAATGCTTTTCACAAGTGGAGAGTCAGCTGATCCAATACCATCTGTTTTTAGTTCATTTTGTGAACTTTTTAAAATGCAATTTTTAAAAAATATATATTAAGCTTTTAATTACACAGAAAAATGGATTCTATTTTGTTCTATGATGTATTTGTTTGCTATCAGAAGTACTGAAGAATAGTGCCTGAACTGATTCGTCCATTTTCATGAAGTTTGTAAGAGGAGCCTTAGAGGTGACCTTGTGAAGCCTCACATGTTGTTAGCTTCAACTGAATGATAATCTCTAGAGCCCAAGATTAAGTTCCTGTGTTCTTGGAGAGCTAGGTCATGATGACATTTCTAACTCTTCTCTTGAAGCTCACTGTTGCTGTGTGATCCATTTTATCACTGTAATTGGGGCACTTCTCATAGGTTCTAATTGAGGTATAGGAGTCAGCATGATTGGGGGTACCCATCAGAAGACACGGGTTCCAATTCTCATTCTGCCACAAGTCCTTTGACCACATATAACCCACCCTTCTTGGGTGAACTGTTCTTCCCATACTGGGAAGATTTGGATTGAGTAGCCCTGGCGTCCTGACTTGTTCCTGCCACGTATTGACTGTGGGGTTGGGGCTGCTGTTTAACTTCTTTATCTCATTTGTTAATAGGGATGTTGTCATTTGCTTCTCAGGAATGTTTTTTTAGAGATTTTATATAAATAACTTGTAAGGTAGCATTTTTTTTAACTATAAAGCACTGCAAAAACTAGAACTACATACTAATATGTACAGGCTTTGTTTTTATTTTGGTCCAATGGAGATAATAAATCTTTATCTCACCTGCCTCAGAGAGCTGTTCCAAGCATCAAATGGGATGTGCTTTGATAAAATTGAAATGCCATACAAATTATTTATTGCTGATGAATACCAACAGGTAAGCCAGATTTGGAAAATATTAACCAAGCCCACAGGTTGCTGAAGTGAAGGAGGCTAATATTAGTAGGACATCTTCAAGGAGGAATTTTTGGAGCAAGATTTATGGGGGTTCTTAAGTCTTCACCCACTTGGGTGAAAAAAAGGTTCACAGCTGGTCCTTTGAGAGGGTATGGGGGTTCTTTAAGTGTGAATAATGGCAGAATGAGTGCTATATGGATTTCTTGTGCTAAGAGAACATGATGCAGAGTGGGATTGGCTGCAGGTTGCCCCATGGTTGTCAGTGACTATATCTAGATTTTTTTTTTAATTTAAAAAATGGAACTTTTGATTTTTATTTGTTCATAAATTTGTTCCCTATAACTTCATATTGAACTTAAATTTAGCAACAACCAGAATACTAGGTGCTATAGTTTGGATCATGACTGTCCCTGAAAGACTCCTGTGTTAAAGTCTTGGTCCGTGGAGTGGCACTATTAGAAGGTGGTGTAACCTTTAGGAGGTGGGACCTAGTGATAAGTCTTTAGGTCATTGGAGCCATGCCCTTGAAGGGGATTGTGGGACTCCAGTCCAGCCTTCTCTTTATTTTGATTCTTGACTGTGGTGAGCAGTTTTGCTTTGGCATGCTTTCCTTCATGATATGCTGCCTTGTCACAGGCCCAAAAGCAACAGGACCAACCAGTCATGGACCAAAACCTCCCAAACTGTGAAACAAAATAATTTTCTATCTTTATAGTAACAAGAAGCTGACTAATATACTAGGTTATTGAATATTAAAATGAATGACTAGAAAAGAGGGAGCGATATAGCCTCTGAGGCTTTTTATTAGGATAGAAATAGTCTTTTTCCCTAAGGGCAGAGGTAGGCAGTAGACTGTTACTTTGGTGGTCCCAAATGAACCTGGTGTTCACATCTTTGTGTAGTTCCATTATGTGTTGACTATGGCCTTGGGCCATGGAAAACTAGTTCCTATAGGATACAAACAGAGACATAATGAGTGTTTGTATAGTGGAGCTAGTTTTCTTTCAACAGTTATTCTTAGAATCTACCTGCCAGGTAAAGATGCTGTATTCGTTTGTTTTTCAGCCCTTGACCAAAATACCTTACAAGAGTCACTTAGAAGAGGAAAGGTTTATTTGGCTCATTGTTTCAAAGATTCAGTCCAGGAACATCAGGGAACATCATGGCAACAGCACAGCATGGCGAAGACAAGCTCTTCAACTTATGTTAGTTGGAAGCAAGAAGAGTAAGAAGAGGGGACTAGGGACATATGTAGTCCTCAAATGACCCACCTCCTCCAGCCATGCCTCCACCTCTGAACCTTCCTGCATTGGGCATCATGATTTCAACACATGAGCCTTTGGGGGACATTTAAAACCCAAACCATAACAGATGTTCTAACTAACCATATAGGAGAAAGACCATAGCCCCAGTCATCACTTCCTCACAAGGCCTCTGAGATGTGAGTGACACTATCTTGGACATTCCAATGCCTGTCACCATCTGACAGAAAACAAGAGGGACTTGGAGAGATACTGTGGAAGAACCTCCCTTCTGAACCCCAGTTAGCCCACAGATATGGGCAAATAAAGTAGTTATTGTTTAAATGCACTGCATTTGTTATATAGCAATAGATAACCGAAGCGCTGGGCGAAAGCACACATACACACACTTATTTAACTCAGTTTAATGTAGGAGTATTAACTGTTTTTTTCCATAGCTGAGAAGTTGGTTTTGGGGACTTTGGTTCAAACTGTATTAGGAGGCCCTTAACTCTGTGTGTGTGTGTGTGTGTGTGTGTGTGTGTGTGTGTGTGTGTGTGCATACACGCAGTATTGGGGATTTAGCCCTGGGGCATTCTACCTCTGAGCTACACCCCCAGTCCTATTTTATTTTGAAAAAGGGTTTACTAAATTGGAGAGGGCCTCGCTCAGTTGCTGAGGCTAGGCACAAACCTGTGATCCTCTAATCTCAGCCCCTCAAGTACTGGCATTACAGGTGTGTGCCACCATGTCCAATGCCTCTTAACTCTTATTTACCTTCCTTGCTTAGTTCATCTTCCAGGTGAGCCATTACATTTATGGTATGTCCATTTTGTTAAGGGAAAGAGAGGAGGAAAATACCTCTTTAGTTAGAATTAGGCCAGTTCCTTCCCATCTCCTAGATCCAGAAGCACCCACGGAGAAGGTGGCTAAGAAAGAATGTTTATTTCCGCAGTCTGTGCACAGAAGGACCTGGGAGAATTTATAAATCCATCATTTCAAGTCATTAGGTGATATGTTGGTCAGTTTAGAAGCTTCTCTTCTCATTAATTCAGGGGAGATTTACTTGTGTCACCCTCATTAGTATTTATAGGATTTATCCACATCAATCGCTAGTGCATTAACACGGAAATAACTAAACCTCCTAGGGTTTGTTGGCGCTAATAAAATGACCTGGAAGTTCCAGAAATCACCATGATCAGAAGTATTCTAAACCTGGGCCTGTAATTGATCCTTTCAAAATCCCGTCAGGATGTTTTCCTTTTCTCTTCCCCTCTGGTGGCATTTGCATATTAGCATGGTACCTCATGTCTTCTATGCAGGTTTAGAGGAGAACCCATCTCTTACCATGAAATGATGTGA
This sequence comes from Graphiurus murinus, assembly GCA_004027655.1. Lineage (NCBI taxonomy): Eukaryota > Metazoa > Chordata > Mammalia > Rodentia > Gliridae > Graphiurus > Graphiurus murinus. The sequence goes on along the minus strand of PVLC010026244.1, from coordinate 5,527 downwards.
GGGAACCCATTGGGGTGTTGAAAATGCCATGGCCAAACCAGAGCATTTAAGTCAACAAAAGGTTAAATTTCTTATAATTCTTTTTGTTTGGTCCTGGCTTAGGGGGAAAAAAAACCTGCATGTAAATATATTTTTTATGTATTCTGAACATAAAGATAGCTCTGTCCTACCATATTGATTTATTAGATTCTCTGACATTTTAGTTGTGGTCGTTATGTTATATTTATGAGATGAATGTTGGATTCCCTCATTATGTTATCCTCATTTATTTTACATACTTTTATGGCTGGTTGTGCATCGCTTTACAGTTAAAGCTTTATTGCAGCTGTTAGCATTGGGGGGAGGGGAAGGCAAGTAGTTATTGATCGGAATTTACATGTTTACTGTTGTAATCATGATTTATTTAATCTGTTTGCACATATAAATATAAGCCCACTCTCTAAAATAAAAAATATACATACCATACCTGTATTTTAGATGGCAAAGCATTCATTGTGACCCTCATACCTTTTGGAGGGGAGGATTGGGGGATGCTCTGGTGTTCTATAGATTAGCTCTTGCCTTACTGCCTGATGGGAAGAGTATGGATTTTTGAGCAAAAGTGCCTGAGTTCAGATGTCAACTGTATTGCTTACCAGCTGTGTGGTCTGGGTCAAGGTGCCTGCCTCTCTGGGCTTCATCTTTTTCACCAGTAAAATGAAGATGATATTAGTTCTTATCTCTAAGATTCTTGTGAAAATTAAAACAAAAGTGGTAATATTCTTTGAATGTGCTGGACACAGGATCATTGCTTAATAAGTGCCAGTTAGAACTCCAGTGGCTAGGTGATAAGCAAGATACATTGGGAAGGCTCAGTTACTTTTAGGAAGGAACCTCAACTTCAGTTTTGATTCTGTGGGTCACAGGGACTTAGAAGGTTCTGGGGTATACTTTACCCAAGAAAATGAAGGATTTGTTGAGGTCTGAAGGTGAGTCCTGAAAATTAATTTTTTCCACCTATTATTTTTAAAGAGTGTTTTCATTTCAGTTCTACCATTAGCTAGCTTCCAAGGATTCCCTTCAATTTGCTTCAATCTTCTCATCCATCATGTGGGCTTAATATTGTCTGTCTGGGCCATAATATGATAGTGAAACAGAAGGGGATTTGGTCAAAAGATGTTTCACAGTCCCAAGTCTGACACTGATTAGCCTTATGACCCTGGCTGAAGCTTTACTTGTTAATGGGTCCAAGTCTCTGCTTACATTATAAAGTTGTGTTGAAAACCATCTGTGATGATGTTTGTGCCATCTCTGTAGATATTCTGAAGCTCTACAATAAATGGTATGGAACTACAAATAATAGTTGCAAAGATGAGATGATATAGCAGCTGTGAAAGGGCCTGAGGAAGCAGGATGTACTGCCTGAACAGAGAACAGGGTGCACGTTCAGCCTCAAGACCTCCTGATGCTCTGGGTGCCAGGGAGTCCTGGCGTTTCCCTTCCTAAGAAACAGGTGCCAGGGGAACCCCAGCCTCCCTAGGTTCTTCGTCCCAAGAAATTTTTCCTTTTACTCAACCAAGGTGTTACTATTTGGTCATATACTTAGGAAAAAATAAAACCTACTACTGTAACTTTCTTGTTGTTTGTCTATTGAGTGTATTTCACCTCCATGATTTAATGTAAGCCATACATCCTGCCCTGGTATTAGCAATTCAGCATTTGCATTTTATACTTTACAATTTGGCAGTGATTCTTTGAAATAATTTACTTTTATCATCTTGCTTCAGATTTTCAAAGAATAATCCGTCTCGCAAAATAGTTTTATTCTTTTTATATGTTCATTTTGTTTTGAGGCTTTTAGCAGAACTAATGATTTTTAATCAAATTTCTAGGCCACTCATCATAATTAGGTCTAGAATTATGAATTGTGTACAGCTTACCATTATATCATGCCTTCCTGTGATAGGTGAGTGAATTAGAGATCATCACAGAATTTCCAGAGTCTTTCAGATGATTTATGACATTTAAAAAAATGTCCAATTTTCCCTCCATTGCTTAAAACATTTATAGGAAAACCTGGGATTTTTTTACCCTTTTCTTTTACTCTCTACCTGAAACTGCTATTGTTTGTTATTTTCCCACCAAATCATTCAGCCTCTGAAAAATTTTACATAGCTAAGATGTTTAAAAATAATCAAAATTGGATCTCAAAAAAATATTGTGCTGAATGAAATAAGTCACACATATAAGATAAATTATTGTATGATTCCATTTATATGATGTTATCGCTAATCTGAAATGACAGAAATCAGAACAGTAGTTTTTTTTTTCCTGGCAAGTGTGTGAGATAACTTTGTGGAAATTAGAAATATTCTAGATCTTGATTTAATTTATTCTGTGGGTATATGCATTTGTCAAAATTCATCAAATAGTACACAAGATCCATGCACTTCACTATGCAAATATATCTCAATAAAAACATGAAAAGATAAATGACAACTCACCTGTTCTTTAACATGTTTCATTTTAGATGAACCTTAGTGATCATTAAAAGCTATGGAAATCTTGAGGTGCTGTGATGTCTTTTCCTTATACCTCTTTAGCCAGAACATAAGGAGGAAGCTATTCTATGACAATACTGGCTCTTCTAAGTCATTGGCGATGTGGGAAAAAATTTGTTTGTGAGTTCTGTTAGCCAAGGATATTTAAGTGGGTATCTGCTCCCTGGGTTGGCTTTTATAGGAAACCATTACTCATTCTTAGAATTTTCTCTTCTCCTGCCATTTGACTTAGATGAAGGAATAATTTCTTGGCTAATTTTTTCAGTACCTACTTCTGAAATACAAATTCACTTTTTCTAATGAATCATTATCATGTACTACCATCAAAGGTTATTCACTGAAAGCTCAAAAAAAAAAAAAAAGCAATGAAAACTAATTTTGATTGTTAATGGAAATGTATTTTTAGTCTTAAAGAGCTTCCCTCAGCAATAATTATAGTTATGCCTCTTGGGTGTTTTTGGACTTTTAAATTTACATCTCATAGCTCTTTTTCATTTAGCAGTTAATCTTTTAACGGAGCTCTGCAAATTTGTTCTTCAGTCTAGTGTTAGGAGAGGATTGATAGAGATTTTATTTCTTCTCTTCCCCTATTCAATTTTTATGCCCTTGCTCATGGTGCCTATATGTGCCCAGGCAGTCCTCCTCCTCCTGTGTCATCCTGCATCCTGGAGTGACTGGTGGCATGGGGGGCAGGAGCCAGCAGGGAAAGGATGGAGGCAGAGACTTCTCTCCTACAGCCAATGGGCGCCCAGGGTGCCGCTGCTAGCTGCCTCTGCAGCTCAGTTTCCTGACACAACATGTGGACTGGTCAAATGCATTTGTGGGAAGTGGGCAAAGCTCAACTCTGGGTCCCAACATGTGGATAACACACTCCACCCACAAGGGGACGGGCCTACTCCTGGCTTTTTCTGGTATCAGACATTGAAATGTCTGTAGGCATGTAGGGAGATTGGAAACAACAGGATGCAAAGTCTTCATGGCCATTCAGATTAGTGATTGGTTTTGCTGATTCTTCACTAACTTCAGAGACAGGCAGGGGCAGCTTCGAGGACACAAGAAGAAAAGGGATCCATGGCAGTAAGTTTGCCCAGGATTTGCAGCAACTCTTACTAAAAAACCAAGGGTGTCAGTTAATCTGGCCAGCCGGATTAGAGAAAGCTCAAGTTACTCCCAGAGATCCTGCTTCTGCTGAAAATGGACCTTGCCCAAAGATCAGTGCTGCAGCCAGACATTTGGTTACTTGCAAAGCAAGGCCGAGCATTAAGGAGCAGTTAAAATTAATCCTGTGTACTGCAGCTCCCAAGAAAGCCAGCCCCTCATGTCAATAAATCTAGATCTGTTTGAAGCGAACGTCAGTAAATCTTCGTCTTGACTGTTTGCTGGTGGTGTCATGAGCTGCCCTGGAAGATGAATTTGAGGGGAGGATGAAAAAGGAACCATATTAAACTGCAGCTCTGATAAGTTTAGTTAAGAGGCAGGAGATGTGTCCTTGCCATGACATTCAGTGGCTGATATTTGTTTCCCTTTAAATGATATGCTGTACATCTGTGAGAGTGATGGTTTGGGGCTGGTGACATTGCATCGCCACCAAGGTTACTGCCTCTGGACAGGCAGTCTCGCTCCTTTATTTCTTTAGCCCACACCCTGTCAATAAATATCCACTTGTCTGAGGAAGTGAGATACAGATTTTACAGCTGACATCAGAGCGTCTTCATTTCTAGAAGCAATGAGATTCAGCCTGTGTAGGCATGGAGGGAAGGGTGGGGGTAGAGAAATTAAAGGACTGTTCAAGCCGTTTGGGTCATGAAGCTGTCAAATGAACCCCAGCAGCACCCAGGGGGCAGGTATCGGCCCTTTGAGAATTTAACCCTTAAAACTCATTTTCACAAGCAAGATATGTAAAATCTGAGGAGTCAGGACTTTGCATTCTATTTTCCCCTGTAATTTTCTAGGTACCTTGTTTGGTCTTAATATAAGGTGTAGATCTATGACCTATGATAGTGGTCAGCATGCTTTCTCAGTAAAGGACTAGATAGTAAATATTCTGGTTTTGTGGGCCCTACAGTCTCTGTTGCTGCTACTCAACTCTGTTGTAGCGTAAAGGCAACCATAGTCCGTTCTGAATGCCATGCCTGTGTTAGAATTTCCTATGGTTTCCCAGGTCATGAAAGATTCTTCTTCTTCTGATTTTTCAACCATTTAAAAATATACAAACCACTTATCGTCTGTAGACTGTACAGAAACAGGTGGTGGCCTGAATTTGTCCCATAGGTTGTATTTTGATCTCTGGTCTATCATTTTGCTCTTTCTTGTCATTTTCCTTTTGTCAATGTGTAAAGGTATTGGCTATCCTCATTGGTAGGAGAATACTGTCAACCCAAAAATCAAGTTCATGGCCACATTCAACTAGGAAAACAGGTGAATGAAGTTGAAAACAATGCTGGGCTTTGAGGCGAAGAACTCATGCGCTCACACCACCCCTCTAGTAACACTCAGTAGCTGTGTAACTGCAGCTTGGTCACTTGACATTTCTGAGGCTGAGTTGCCTTTTTCTCTTTATAAAATGGGGGTAATTGTACTTGCCTTGCATGTATTGATGACTGCTTTATAGACTAAAGAGTCAGTGGATATGAAAATTCTTAGTAAACAATAAATCTTTCCATGAATATGAGGCTTCAAAGTTATATTTACTGCTTCACTGACATAAGCTCTTCCTGTGAACTCTGTGGTTAATATGGTGTCTTTTGTATTGCAACTAGAAAACCAAAATCAGAGTTTGAATCATACAAGGAAGAAAAAATTCTCATTGGCTGCATATTCCCAAGCCTCTCCTCATTTTTTTCCCCTCTTTCTCCCAGAGACCTGGGGTGACTGAATTGACCCTGTTCAGTTTGCCCTGTCCCACAGCTTAGGAAGCCCTGCCTTCCACTGTCTGGTCCTAGCCAACCTTCATGAGGTGCCACCTTACCAGGAAGTTTCTTAGTGTG
>PVLC010026243.1:0-22972 GCA_004027655.1 Graphiurus murinus | reverse complement strand
AGTCTCACTACTTGCTAAGGTTGTCCTCGAACCTGCAATCCTCCTGTCTCCGCCTCCCAAGTACTGGAATTACAAGTGTGCAACACCGCACCCGGCTCACCATACTTATTCTACAGAGGAGGACTCGAAGCCCCAGGATTCCTATCCAAGGCTGCTCACCCAGTAAGCAACAGAGCCAGGCTGGCAGTGTGTGCGGGTCGGACCCGAGAGCCATGCACACCACCAGCTTGGGTGACCGCTCTCCTGGGTGCCCCCTTGACAATCAACTCACAGAAACAATCCAAAGGCTCCGTAGTTTAAAAGGAAAAACCACACTTTCCGGGCTCAGGCTGGCTGTGTTCAAGAGGAGAGCACTTCCTCTTCTTTCATGATCCCCAGGGAATGGTTTCAATGATAATAATATCATCTATTACAGGCTGGATGTTTGCTAAACGCCAGACACTACATGCGGGCATCACACATTTCATCCCCTCAAGGACTCTGAGTTATGTATTCTTACACCTTAGATATGGAAATGAAGCTCAGAAAGGTTACTTTACTTATCCACGGTCACACAGCTAGGAACCCAAGGCGCTGGTGCTCACACCCGAGTGTACTTTGAAACACATCCCTCACGTGCCTTCCACACAAATGGAACCGCAGGGCTGGCTAGTCAAGGAGAGTGATCCCGGAGCTGACCCTCGCACCTAACACACCAAGGCCGGGACCGAGCAGGGGCCACTGCCTGAGTCCCGAGGAAATGCCCAGGGGGCGTCACTCCAGGGGCAGCCATTACAAGCTGGTACTTAATGCAGGCCAACCAGCAGATGACGGTAGCTACTGAGCAGTCGATAAAAACAAAAATATTTTTAAGTAAACCTATTTCTCTCTGAAGTGCCATTAAGTTGCAACTTGAATTCAAGGCTGCTCTCTCAGCTCCAGCGTCTGAGCTAAGAGCACATCTCTAACTGACAGTAAGTACAAGGCAATAGCCAGGGTCCGGCACGGTGGCGCACGCCTGTCATCCCAGTACTTGGGCGGCACTGAATCAGGAGGACCCAGGTTCACGGCCAGCCTCAGCAACCTGTGAGGCCCCCTGCAACTTAGTGAGACCCTGTTTCAAAATAAAGAGTAAAATGGGGCTGGGGGTGTAGCTCGGAGGTAAAATACCCCTGGGTTCAATCCCCAGCACCACACAAACACACACACACACGATGCAATAGCCACAGCTGGTTTTAAGAATTAAATGCAGCATATAAAAATCTAGCAACATTCTAAATAACAACTTGTGCTCCCTGCATTATTTCCGACGCAGGATCCGCCCCATTAGGATTGTTGAAGAGCTCCTTTGACAAGCAACACACCCGTTTATCACGCTCAGCTAGGCTACACGTTTAGCCCACACTGTCTGGCCAAAGCCAGGCCCCCGAAAGTTAGTATCTGGGAAAGCTTGCGAGGCAACACTGGGCATCTGAAGGCCAGCATCGTATTGCGATGGCATTCACAAATCAGCTGGAAGAAGGTGACTCGAGTCACACACTCAGCCATCGGTGTCGCTTTTCCAGGGACTGGCGTACAGCCCTGGCCCTGTGTAATAAAACGCTGCCGGTGCTGTCACATAAACACCAATGGACCAGAGGCGTCCCCGCGGAGGGGGCCCTCGATTCTGAAGAGGAGGAAGCAATCAGGAAAAGCTCCACAGAAGAGGGGTCTTGACAAATGAGCGGCCAAAGGAGGCAGAGACGGGGCCACACCGCAGACAGAGAAGCAAGCCCTGTAAGAGCACGAGGGCGTAGGAGAGCCCGGAGCTGCTCAGCCGAGCAGTGGCAGAGCGGAACTGGGGGAGGCCAGAGCTCCAGGGCCTCGGCTGCCTGCAGGCTGGGGAGTTTGGACTCCATCTGGAGAGATGGGACAGGGGGGAAGGCACAGGAGGGGCTATAAATGAACGCGCCCCCCCCCCAGCAGGAAATGACCTGGCGAGGGCCCTGCCCCAGCAGCTCTCCCCACCCCCTTCCTGTCCGGTCAGCGGTCAGCAGTCGGAACGTGCATTGTCCACTGGCTCAGCAGGGAGCGCCACTGGGGCAGGGACCAGGCTGTGCACGTCCTGGTGGCCTCCGAGCCCGGCGGAATGGGACCAGTGCTGGTCCAGGGAGCACGGACGTCCACCGTGAGGGAGGGAGGGCCACAGACAGAGGAAGGAGCCAGGGAGAGAGGTCCGCACCAGCCTTGGGGAGTAATCTTGAGGTAGGGGAACCTGGAGCCCCAGGACTCGGAAGCCATTGACAGAAATACCAGGTGGGGGAGGGGAAAGAGGGTCCGGGCTCAGGTCCCGCCTCAGCAGGCAGCCGGGGATGCAGGAGCGGAGTGGTCTGCATAGGCATGGTCAAAGCCCTTTCAGAACCATCGGGGTGAGTGGGACAGCAATGAGGTCACAGCAGGGAGGGCTGTGCTGCGAACCTTGCAAAAAACATTCCGATGCCCTGTGCCGAATTCCCTGGCATGCAAAATCACGGCGGTGGCGAGGGATTTCTTGCTGGCTCCCCGAGGTGTCAATGACAAACTCAGATCTGAGGCGTTTGGGAAGAACAGGACACACAGGTTCTCCCGCTGCCTCTTTCCCCTCCAGGTGCTCAGTGCTCCTGGGATGTCCTCCATCTCCCTCAGGCATTATTCACAGGGATTTTCCCGGCTAAGGACAGACCGAGGTGAAGTTAAAAAGGGGTTACCTCCCAATCGAGGCGATGTTACCAAAGGTGTAAAACACGGCGAAGAGAGCCAGTCCCTTCTTGGGTACCCACAGCAGGAGCGTTCCCTGGAAGAGAAATCAAGAGTGTGAGCTGGAGCAAGCCTCCTCCACAGGGGCCCGGGCAGGAGTGCACAGAGCCAGCCTGGGAGCCGCCCTCTTCTCTTGGTTGTTTTTTGTTTTGTTTTGTTTTTTAGTGCTGGGGATTGAACCCAGAGGCATTCTACCTCCAAGCTACATCTCCAGCCCAATTTTTTTTATTTATTTTGAAACAGGGTCTCACTAGGTTGCTGAAAGCCTCGTGAATTTGTGGAGGCTGGATCTGAACCTGCAATCCTCCTGACTCAGCCTCCCCAAGTACTGGGATTACAAGTATGCGCCACCCGGCCCGGCTCACCCTCTCCTCCTATCCAGAATCACGTGAAGAGCAAAAGAGCAAAGGGAGCAGGTGGAAGGAGGGTAGGGGAAAGACAGGGGCCAGGAGAGCTTACCAGCACGGAGCATAGAATTCCTATAGCAAAACACGCGATGAAGCCCTTGATCCTGGTACCCCAGCTCAAGGAGGACGTCTCGACAACCTGACGTTAAAAAAACAGAAAAATAGAAAAAGTTACACGGGCGTGTGCATATTTACCAAAAAACAAAGGACGCACCAAATTTGGAAGTGATGTTCTTCAAATGTACTGGGGAAGGCAGGGGACACGGAATCCTACACACTGACAGCTTCAGGAAGTCACGAGTCCGGCTCCTCTCGGAGCTGTGAACTTCCTCAGGCCCGAGCCTCCTCTCCAGGGGCCTCTGCAGGAGCAGCTCCAGATGTGGAGACTTCTTGCCTCAGCACAAACAGGGAGGCAGGCAGCAAGCCCCGATGGAGCCGGGCCTCCCCGAGGTCCAGGCAGGATGAGACCCCCAGGCAGGGCCCGGGGCTCGGGCAGGAGAGGAGGCCGCTCCTCCTCCCTGGGCCCAGCCCCAGGGCTGCTGCTCCTGCGGCATCTCTGGGACCTCTGAGTATGCAGGCAGGCCGTCCTCCTTACCAGGATCCATCTGGGTTTTGCACTCACCATGCAGATGCACTGCCAGGAGATCTGCACTTCCAGTACACATCACCCAAGCGTGAGAGCCACGACACTGGTTAATTAGTTACTGACCTGTCCATTCAGACTCCATGCCATAACGACTAATCCCTCCCCAGAGCAAAGTTCACACAGGGAGCCACAATTTCCAGAAAAACTCTCCTGAAACAGGAAAGCCCATGAGCAGCTCCCCACGCTTCTTCTCCCTCGTCAAAGAAGACAATCAAGTCTGCACCAGGGGCCTTCCTAGGCTGGCTGGCTGCCTGACCAGAGGGTGCAGGCAGCTGCCCCTGCAGACTGAGGCCCCGGCAGGGTGGCCAGGAGCACAGCAAAGCCACGCAGGGCTCCCCGAGTGTGGCCAACACGGGCTCCATCCAGCACAGTGATCCAAGTTGCTACCACAGTTCACCCGGCTAATGGAGGAAGGCAGGGGTGGCAGAGGCTGCAGGGGTTACTCGACTGGCTGGTCCCCTGCGCCCTCACTGCTCAGAGACCTGTTTCCCACCTGTCAAAACAGAAACCTGGAAAGAAGGACAAGAAGGTGCCCCCTGTCTGGCAGACATTACTACAGAACGGCTGGATCTCCACTCAGGAGGAAGGTACTCAGGCCACCAAAGGATTTTTCTCTTCCTACTCCCACCCAGGCACACAACTTGAACTTGAGACTGGGCCCCAAGGGACACGGCAGTACTACACAGGCACACACAGAGCACCTCAGAAACCTGTGGCGACGTGTGACCCTGCACAGAGGCATGCTTGGGGAGGGCACGTGCGGCGGGGAGCACCACGTCAGGACCCGAGAAATGAGCCATCTGGCTCACACTGAAGACTGCCTCTCCCCCTGGAGGAGTCTGTTTCTTAAACTCTCTCTGGCTCCCAAACAAGGCACAGGATGCTCTATCATCAGTTTTAGACAAGGAATCTGCCCACTTCTAACTACTCACATCACCTCCCTCCATAGTCAGAATAAAATGAATAGCCACCATTCTTCCTTCTCGTGCAAGAATCAAAGAGCCTGCCTTGCCAGAGAAGAAACAAGAACAGAGCTGCATGCAAAGAGAAGAGCGGCAGTCGGCTGGGACTGGATTTTTTGCCTGAACGCTACTTGGCATTGACAGGAATATTCAAAAAGATTCAACCTTTATTTTATTTAAGCAGATAAACCATAAGTTTAAATATCAAACTTAAATTGGCTTTGGCATTTAGAGTGCTAAATAGTCTCAACCACACAACAGGATCCTGGCCCTTGTGAAAATCAAAATTACTGGCAAGAGGAAGCAGCTCTGCCAAAAACATGTTTCTGGTTTCCACCTTCAGAAAGGAAAGTGGCACTAGTCTCGAGCTGCATGAGTCCAAATGTTACCTTTTTTTGCCCAAATGGGTAGGAGTGGGGGCGGGTGTCCCCGTGGTATTTTTCTACTAGATGTGGCTGCAAGTTCTTTTACATGCACACTTGGTCAGGGAAGGAGGAAGCTGCTGCCACACTTCTAACTGAACTTGGTGAAAGAAAAACACTTCTTTTCCCCGTTGACATAAAATGTCTCTAAGTCATGGCTGCTGGAAGTTGTGCTAGGTGTATGGCTTTCCTGGAAATGAGAGTAGCTAAAACGAGACCTAGAGAAAATTCATGGGCAATGTACTCACACGCCGAGTGGCAGAAACGCACAAAGGTCCCTTTGACTCCAGGATGTGGAGAGAAAAGGAGTTCTTGCCAAGAAGTAAAGCGAAGAATTGCTCAGGGAGACAGGGTGGTAACCAGAAGGTGAAGAAGGAATATTGCTCTATTCCTGAGCTTCAACATAAGTACCATTCACACCTTCCTTGACCCAAGAATCACAAAACCTGTACTTCCAGAAAGAAGCCCAGTGAAACCAGAACTGAGGTCTGCCTGTGAGGATGAGGCACTAATTAAAAAACTCATCATGAGGCTCTTTACGATGAGACACTGGTGTGCAATCTTTACAGCTACGTAGGAGGGGTAGGAAAAACAGAGCTATTCATATTTTTTATTGTTTGTGTTAAAATAATAAAAACATTTTGAAGAGGTTTTTTTGTTTTTTGGTTTTTGTTGTTTTTTTTGGTTTTGGTTTTTTGCGGTCCTGGGGATTGAACTCAGGGGCATTCTACCTCCAAACTACAACTCCAGCCCTATTTTTTATTCTTTATTTTGAAACAGGGTCTCACTAAGTTGCGGAGTGCCTCACTAAGTAGCTGAGGCTGGCCTCAAACCCGGATCCTCCGGTCTCAGCCTCCCAAATGCTGGGATTACAAGCATGCACCACCATGCCCGACTTGAAGAGATTTTTTTAAGGACACCTGGTCCAACTTAACCACACACAACAGAAATTTCAGCACAGAATCCCCCGTGGTTGCCAGTCTTGAAACCATAGAAAATGTGAGATGATCAAATTAGTGATATTTTAAAGAGGCCTGACCTAATAAGCAAAACCTAAGCCAAAGCAGCCCTAAAAACAAACCCAGCTGTCTACAAAATGTGTCCAGGGGTTCAAGACTCGGAAATGTGACATGCTGATGCACATAAACTGGAATCTCACTCAAAAGGGGGGAACTAACAGTATTTAAGAACAGAATAGATGTAAGCCAGGCGTGGTGGTGCATGCTTGTAGTCCCAGTACTTGGGAGGTTGAGACTGGAGGAGTGGGAGTTCAAGGCCAGCCTCAGCTACTTAGTGAGGCCCTTGTAACTTAGTGAAACCCGGATTCAAAATAAAGAATTAAAAAAAAAGGGCCGGGCGTGGTGGCCCACACTTGTAATCCCAGCATTTGGGAGGCTGAGACCAGAGGATCCGGGTTCGCGGCCAGCCTCAGCTACCTAGTGAGGCACTCCGCAACTTAGTGAGATCCTGTTTCAAAATAAAGAATAAAAAATAGGGCTGGGGGTATAGCTCGAAGGTAGAACGTCCCTGAGTTCAATCCCCAGTACCGCAAAAAAAAAAAAAGAATTAAAAAATAGGGCAGGAGGGGTAATTCAGAGGCAGAATGTGCCTGGGTTCAATCCCCGGTACTGGGGGGAAAATGGGTGTAAGATATGTCTCAGCTGACAAGGTTAAGATCCTTTGCTGTATCCAACACAGGCATTCACCATTTGGGGTAAAAACTCGGTGTTGATGTTTTCACACTGAACTCTATCATTCTCTCCTGAGGATCTGCCCACTGCTTCCTGATGAGCTTTTAAGTGTAAAACGCCTGCATCATTTCACTATCAACATGGTACTTCCAGAACAGAAAGCATCTCCCTCTTCAGCCCCAGCTGCTCCTAACAGCTGGTTGGCAGTGTATGCGGCTTAAACTTTAGGTGACAACGAGGGTCAACCTCTGAGGGTCAGGTTTTTCCCTTAGGCCCCCTCTGAGGTTGAACTAACAGAGGCTGGAAATCAAGGGGGAAAAAGAATCTATGAAATTACTCCTGGGCCTTGACCATTTTAAAAGGAAGCCACTCGGACGTGGAGAAATATCAAAAGGTGGAACCTCGGTGCTTCTACCACTTGATTCCTGGTGTGAAGACTGACAGAGCCAAGTGTTGCACCCGAAGCCTTCCTAGAGAGGGTGGTGGTACCAGAACCAAACCAAACCAAACCAAAGTCTCAGAATAAAAACCACCAAAGTGTTGAACGCTACATGCTGAGAGAAACCAGAAGCCTGATAAGAGGTAGAGGGAAAACTCAGGTTTCCAGTTGAGAGGCCTTACGCTTTTCATCACCTGCATGTTACAGACGGGGAAACTGAGGCAACAAATACCCCCCAAGAAAGTAAAGAGCTAATTTGTCTTCCAGAAAGAAAAACACAAACGATTAGAGCAGCCGATTTGGAAACACATCATCTGTGCGGCTCTCCAACACCAGGCCTCGGTGGCCGGTTTAATAGTAAACACGCAGGCTGTCTAGACCTGGGTGTGGGGTTTCGGACCCAGAGAAACCAGCTGGGCTGGTCCCCGCGCGGGCGTTCCCGGCCTCACCGCGCGGGCAGTGCCACCACCAAGGCGCGGCCTCCACGGTCGGTAGGCGTGTCCGGGCCACAACCTGGACTTCGCGCAGCCCAGGCCCTCCAGGACCCTCCGCCCGCCGCCGGGGTCTGGCCTCGGGGCGGGGCCCCCACTGCACGTGTTTTGGGGCTCACTCCAGCCGGGCGTCCCTAGGGAGGGAGGGAGGCTGCGGGGCAGGAAGGGACAGCGGCGCCACACCAGTGCAAAGGGCTGGGGCAGCACACCTGCGGAGGGCGCCCGCTGAGCACGCAGGCGGAACGGGGAGACGGGCGCAGCCGCCCCCCAAGGGCCCCCCGGGTCCCGCGGCGCGGCGGCATCCACCGGGACTCACCTCCGACAGCCCGCCGCGGTCCTCCGTGTCCTGCCCGCTCAGCACCTTCTTCAGCTTGTCCATCCCGGCCCGCCGCCGCTCGCAGCCCCGCCAGCAGCCTGTTGCGTTCGCTCCGACCGGGCTTTTCCGGGTGCGTGGCCCCGCCCCGCCGAAGCCACGCCCCTGCTGCCCGCCGCGCCCCGCCCACCGGTCGCCACGCCCCACGCCGCCCGGCATGCCTCGCGGCCGCCCCGCCTTCTACCCTTCGGGCAGCCTCCAGGTATGGGGATTACAGGCAAGAACCACCCCGCCAGGCTCTGCTCCCATCTTTCCCTCTGCGCACTTGGGAAGCAACTTGTAAGGGTATACAAAGGCCACTTAAGACGCTCAGCTCTCCAAACTGATATAGTAGCCCACATATAGCCTTTAAGAATTTGTGTTGCTGTTTTCTTACCTGCTTAAATAGTGGCCACCTTTCTCCTGGGTTCCTAAAAATGAAAGTTTGTCTTCTCTCTCCTCGGAAGGCTTGGTACTTGTTGAGGGTTTTATTTTGCTTTGTTTTTGTGGAACTGGGGATTGAACCCAGGGACATTCTACTTCTAAGCTACACTCCCAGCCCTGTTTTATTTTGAAACAGGGTCTCACCAAGTTGCGAAAGGCTTTGCTAAGTTTGCTTCGTGAACTGTTTGATTCACAAAAGATAAGCTGTAATTTTGTAGGTGACCCAGCCTTTTCTCTTTGTTAAATCAGTAATGACAATCTCCAGGCTTTCTACATTTTCTTCAGAAGCAGAACTCTACTTCTACTAAAGTGGATTTTCTGTTACTAAATCAGCATCATTTGTCATTGTACCTACTAAATTTTGTAATAACTTTTGTCTTCTCCATTAGACTCTACCTCCTTGAAAATACAGTTGTCTCTCATTATTCGTAGGATACTGGGTGGATCCAGGACCCAAAACCTAGAGATGTTCAAGTCCTTTATATAAACCGGGCGTGGTAGCCCACACTTGTAATCCCAGTATTTAGGAGGATGAGACAGGAGGATTGCAGATTCAGGGCCAGCTTCAGCAATTTAGTGATGCCATCCACAACTTAGTGAGACCCTGTTTCACAAAAAAATAAAAAGAGCCAGGAATGGTGGCGCACGCTTGTAATCCCAATACTTGGGAGGCTGAGACAGGAGGACCTGGGTTCATGGGCAGCCTCAGCTACTTAGGTTCTCTGCAACTTGAGCCCTTTTCAAAATAAAGAATAAAAAATAGGGCTGGGGGTATAGCTCGGCAGTAGAATGTCCCTGGGTTTAACCCCCAGTACCACAAAAAAAAAAAATAGGGCTGGCGTGTATCTTAGAGGTAGAATGACCCTGGGTTCAATCCCCAGTACCACATACACAAAAAAGGTCCCTTATATAAAATTTGCATGCAGCCTACACACATCCTCTCAAATATTTTAAATTGCCTCTAGATTATTTATACAACCTACTTATTTAGAATACCCACAGTTTGCAACACTGTGTTCATGAAATGACAAAAGTTGGTGCATTTTCAATACAAATGTAATTTTCTTCAAGTGTTTTCTATCCCTAATTGGCCAAATCCACATGAAACACGACAGGGAGTGCCGATATCTCAGTTATTGTAATCCTAGACCTAGTACCACATTGGACATACAGTACTCAAAACTAAATGAAATGATACCCATGACAGGCATTCATATTCTCAAAAACAGAAAACTTACTAACCTAACATACAGAAAACACTGGCTAATTAAGACATCCATAGGAGTACGGGGAAACAGGAGAGGGACGGAGGCCAAAGGTAAACTGAGGGGGAATGTTCTGAACACACTGGTTTTGGTTTCCAGTTATAATCTGCAAGGAGAATTTGTCTGCAATGTTAGCTGAGTTCAAAGCATAAAAAACAAGTAAGAAAGATACAGCCCACACCACCCTTCCATTGAGCTTTAAAGAAGCTGAAATAAATCAACAGAACATAAATCAGTGATTCCTTGTTTATTCTCCTCTTACAAAGACACTTGGAACAAATAAATACAAAATGGGACGCATCAAATTTACCAATGGCCAAATTACATTTTCTTGGTACTTCCCACAGGAATAAACTAATGAAATTTTCAGAAGCCTCATCCCACCGCCTCCCACCTTTAAAAAAAAAAAAAAAAAATCAGTTTTTTAATTCTCCACAATTTTAAACAATGAATTCTCAAAGTAAGTAATCTAAGTCTACACAAGGACCAAGCCAGCTAAATCAAGTTTAAAAAAATACATGTGTGGGTACATAAAATATTGTTGCCTAGAAACTCTGACTTATAAATATTTACAAGTTTTCCATTTCTTGTAACTTGCATGAATAGACTGCTCTGATCTGCATGGTGAATAAAACAGAAAGCTGAACACAATGTGTGTGTGTACACACACACACACACACACACACACACACACACACACTGCTATCCTAAGAGAAAGCATTAAATACAGGTATATTTAATATACAGCAAACAACAAAATTCTGATTTCCTATACATTACAGGTAATGCAAAAGGCAGACAAATGCCAAAACCATGTGTGACCAAATTTAACTAATAAGATGTACCCTGCCTGTTTGGCTCACAATATACCAAAGTTTGTGTGATAATGAATATCCCGGTGTATTTTTTCACAAAATGTATCTTCAGGCTAATACCTGAAAAGCATTACTAATACTAGCAATCAAATATTCTTATTTAACAGCTTTTCCATTGTTTGGAAATAGGTACAACAGTTATTTCAAGCCAGAATAAAACAGGTAATTTTCCCCTTGCCCTTTAAAAAAAGTTTAAAAATCCATTTCAAGTAATTTCTTACTTGATGCTTGTATGTAATTTTCCACTTTATGAAGACGATCTTAAAAAGGCAAAAATGAATATCAAGTATTTAAAATAACTAAATGGGTTTGAAGTCCACTCTTGTGTAGCTTCCGTACACCTAGGTCCCATACTGAACAGCACCTGCAGACAGAGGGAAGACAATGCCGACATCCTAGGTGAACCAGGTTCCTGTTCCCAAGTACTTGACAGCGTCGGTTCTCCACAGTTCCAGGGCTTTTGTTGCGGGGGGAGGGGGGGGCATTTTTTGGTTCTATATCTAAAACTTTCTTTAAATCTCCAAGGTAATTTAAAATTAGGTGGCAAATACAGCTTAAGACACACCTATGGATCTCCCTTTCTCCAGGTAAAACGTGGAAATTAGACCGAGTGGTGGCTACCGTCTAGTAACTCCAGATGTTCTTATACTTGAGGCAAGCTCAGAAATATTATGCTCCAGTGAGATTTATCCCACACAGCCCTATGAATGAATGGACTTTCAAATGTCCTGTGGGTAAAGACCATAAACTCTGAGATGAATTTCCTAGGGGCAAGTCACAAGTCTCCAGAAGTGTGAATAACCACGGGGAAGGCCATGGTGAAGAGCCGGGCAGCCAATGCAGTCAGGAACCCTCAGAAGTCACGCGACTTTGGGGTTCATGCTTTCAGTTAACCTCTTTGGGGTGAAAGACAGTGAGTGCTTCATGATGGCTGCAGAGAAAGCCCACTACTCATGAGACACGACACATCACTAATGCCCAGGTCCCAATTGATGAGAATTCAGAAATCCAAATTAACTCCAGAACGTATAAATCTGGAGTATGATTTGAAAACAGACAGTACAAACGGTTCAGTGGAACCTGCCTGCAACAATCTTTTATTATTATTTTTTCCTTTAAGGCTACAGAAGATCTGCACATAAACAAGGCAATTGATTCTCATAATAAAAATACCCCCCATGAAGAGCCGAGGTGCAGTCAGATTCCACCGTGAGTACACGCTGTATCACCTTCTACTGCACAACTGTGCTGTCTGAATCGGAAGAGTTAGGATCAATCCTTTCGGGAAACAGTAGCTTTTCATAGACTGCCTCCTTTAGTGGTAAGTACTGTGATACTTCGTTCGGTTCCGTGAAGAGAGATGGTGGGACATGCTAGAAAACACATAAATCACGTTAGCATACACTCAGTTACTGTACTGCCACTCTCTGAAAATGTGTCGATTCAAGCAATCACAAAGCACATGAGTTTCAAAAGCAGGTGTAATACATACATATAGGAACACCAGTGTGTGTTCCTCATCAGCACGAAAGGGAAAACAGTGTCGAGTCTAGAGACAGGTACAACTTGTTAAGCAACTCATGATCCTTAGGGGACAACAATAAAGGAAAGTAGGCCCAAACAAGTCATGTGACAGAATTACCACATTTCTGAAAGAAAAGAGGAGACTATGGAAAGGAATTCCACAGTGGCTGGGAGCTGGTACCAGCTGCAGCCCCCGCCACCACCGCCCCACCGAGCAGCAAGTGACACAGCTTAAGACACACCTATGGATCTCCCTTTCTCCAGGTAAAACGTGGAAATTAGACCGAGTGGTGGCTACCGTCTAGTAACTCCAGATGTTCTTATACTTGAGGCAAGCTCAGAAATATTATGCTCCAGTGAGATTTATCCCACACAGCCCTATGAATGAATGGACTTAAAGCTGTGAATTTAGGTAAATGGGTGGGGTGAGGGAGATACTGTACTTAAAACATTAAAATTGAAATTCCAGACTCACCATTAAGTCAGCAATCCTGCTCTCCCGTGAGGTATACTCCCGCAACATGTAGCTCTTGTCAGCCTGTATTTAAAGTGTGAAAGCTGCAATAAATGTATTTATATTGGCTTACCAAATCCTTGCCATTCAACCGACTGTCCACATTGCAGAACAGGTTGTATCTAAGAGCACATCCTGTTCACAGAGGTGATTCCTCTCAGTCTCACCAGGAACGCTGAACTATTTCCAATCCCTATTCCAATTTCAGTAATACCATACAGACATATGTAAACAGACTTAATAACTACCACATAAAAGAAACACAAAGGTTTTCATTGAAAAAATTGTGTGTACAAATTAGATATGCAAGAGATTTTAATATTGCGTACCTCAAGTTTGGAACTAAACCTTTTCCTTAGATATTATCATTCATCTGTATAACTGCCTCCCCCTCTACGTTCCACAACACAGACTTAAAAAAATTTTATTTCCCTCCCATTTATACAGAACTCTTGCCAAACTCCTTAAAATCACCTTCTCTGTACTCATTTTGTCTCATTTAAAATTTTTAAAGTTAGTTTGAACAACAGCAATTTATTATAATTCATTTTTTAATAAAAGCAAATAACACTTTTCAATAAAAGAACCACAAAATTATACTCCTTTAAGGTTTCAATCATTTGCGTCAATAAAAATAAATTAATGCACACTATAAAAACTCAACTACGAGCC
Source organism: Graphiurus murinus (assembly GCA_004027655.1). Lineage (NCBI taxonomy): Eukaryota > Metazoa > Chordata > Mammalia > Rodentia > Gliridae > Graphiurus > Graphiurus murinus. The sequence continues at coordinate 9,514 of PVLC010026243.1, read as the reverse complement.
AAGCGTGGTGGCGCACACCTGTAATTTCAGTGCTTGGGAGGCTGAAACAGGAGGATCACAGGTTCAAGGCCAGCCTCAAGAATGCAGCAAGTCTCTCAGCAACCTAGAGAGACCCTGTTTCATAACAAAAAAAATAAAATAAAAATAAAAAGGGCTGGGAGTGTAGGTTGGAGGTAGAATGCTCCTGGGTTCAATCCTCAGTACCACAAAAAAAATCAAATATAAAAGCATAAAGAAGAGAGGTAAGTCATCAACTCCTATCAATAACATTATCTTATACAAAATCTTAGATTCATACTCTCATTTAAAAATTCAACATTAAAATGGACCTATTTCCAAAATAGTTTAGTATAATTCTCTGCCATCAATTTTAATAATTAGATATTTTTCTACTATGTGGATATAAAGAATTTCATCAAGCCAGGCGTGGTGGCGCACACTTGTAATCCCAGTACTTGGGAGGCTAAGACAGGAAGATCCGGGTTCTCGGCCAGCCTCAGCTACTGAGTGAGACCTTCTGCAACTTAGTGAGACCCTGTTTCAAAAATAAAGAATAAAAAATAGGGCTGGGGGTGTAGCTTGGAAGTATATGCCCCTAGGTTCAATCCCCAGTACCACAAAAAAAAAAAAAAAAAAAGTTTCAGCAATGCCTATTCAATAAGCAATTAAGTTGCTTCCTTTTTGCTATTATAAACATTTGCTATGAATGTTCATGTATGTATAGCTCTGAACAATCACCTAATATTTGTAAATTATTATATAAAATAATCTTTTTGGTAAAAATTCAATATAATTAAGTGGAAATAGTTTTTGTTTTTGTTTTTGTTTTGTGGTACTGGGGATTGAACTAGGAACATTCTACCTCTGAGCTACACCCTCAACCATTTTTATTTTTTATTTTAAAACAAGGTCTCTAGGGCTGGGATGTAGCTCAGTGGTAAAGCGCTTGCTCTGCAAGCGCAACGCCCTGGGTTCGATCCCCAGTGCCAAAAAGATCGAAAAAAAAAAATAGTCAAGCTAAAACAAGGTCTCACTAAATTACCACATGCTGGCCTTGAACCTGAGATCCTCCTGTCTCAGCCTCCCAAGTACTGGGAATACAAAACAATATTTTAAGATTCAGATTTCACTCTTTTCTAGGAGGAAGAATGTAAATAAGTCCCTAAGTGAAGGACCCAGGAACACACCAAGTCAATCCCATCCCACTGGGCTTCAATTCCGTTTCTGAGCAACTTCACTTTCCTTTACCTTGGTTATCCCACCTACAGAACAGACAGTCTCAGCATGGCTTTCAAAGGTTGTTACCAGAACTCATCATTACTGTGACTCTGTACTACCAGTGGTCTCTGCTCTAATTCCTCATTCTACATGATTACAAATCTGAAGTTAAAAATTCATTCAGAAAGTTTAGACTGCTATGAAGCTACTGGAAGAATTTTCATAGTTCAATTTAAGCTCTCCCACCAACATTTATTAAGAAAAACAAACAAACTACTTTAACAGTTACTTTAGATGGAACACAGAGCTTTCAAACTTAAGAATAACGATCAGTGGAATTATAGAATACAAATGTCGAGAGGTCATCTGACTGGTATTCCTAACTCCAGGACAAAGAAGTTAAAGGACAGTTTAAGCACAGATTAAGTAGATACAAAAAATTTAAGCATCATATCCTCTGCACTCCCCCCACCTCACCCAAGATGTGTCTTTTAGGAAAACAAAACTTTTAGAAAAGATGTTTATGAGCTGGGCGCGGTGGTGCTCGCTTGTCATCCCAGTACTTGGGAGGCTGAGATGGGAGGATCCAAGTTCGCGGCCAGCCTCAGCTACCTAGTGAGGCACTCTGCAACTTAGTGAGACTCGGTTTCAAAATAAAGAATAAAAAAATAGGGCTGGGGGTATAGCTCGGAGGTAGAATGCCCCTGAGTTCAATCCCCAGTACCGAAAAAAAAAAAAAAAAAATAGGACTGGGGGTGTAGCTTGGAGGTAGAATGCCCCTGGGTTCAATCCCCAGTACCACAAAAAGAAAGAAAAGATGTTTATGGTTTAACAACATTTTACAGTCAAGACTGAGTCTAAAACACTCAAATATAAAAGAATTGCCATCATATAATATAACGCATTATTTTCTTTTAAATTCTCAGATTAGCAGTGCAGCATGAATAGGCCCAATACCAATGAGTACGTTTATTAAGTGAGAGCGGGTACCTCGTGGTAAAGCCTTGTGTCGTTCATTCTGATAAGCACCCCATCGATTCTCAAGAAAAACCGCAACAACAGAAAAAAGCTAGAAGGCATTACTCTCTGGAAAAAAAAAAAAGTTATTAATATTTTAATAAAGATTAATATGATTTTGCTAAAACAATTTTTTTAATATCTGAAGAGAACTAAATTAATACAGGTGCTCTTTGATTTACAATGATACTACATCTCCAAAAAACCATTTCATTACAAGTTGAAAATATGTAAGTCAAAAATGCATTCAATGAACCTAACCTGGCAAATGCCAGTTTAGCACCACAGTCCCGAGCAGAGGAGCAGGGAGCTCCAAGTATGCCTCACATTTCTGCCCAATGAGGGGGAGGAAAGAAAATGTTAGGCAAAGAGCACAGTACTCACGATCTTCACACTCAGACTTGAAACACCATGATCATGAAGTTCATCCTCAAACAGTAGAACTTCTTCAAAAAATTTAATCTGTTCTCTTGCTTTCAATTTTTCTGTATTAATATGATCGGTTGTAGGTACAACCTGAAAGAAAAAAATTAAAGAAATGCATTTTTTGGTAGTAGGGGTAGAGCCAGAGGCATTCTACCTCCAAGCTACACCCCCAATTTTTATTTCTTATTTGGAAACAGGGTCTCACTAGGTTGCTGAGGGCCTTGCTAAGTTGCTGAGACAGTTTTGAATCTGTGATCCTCCTATCTCAACCTCCCAAATACTGAGACTGCAAGCATGTGCCACCAGGCCCAGCTAAAGAAATACATTTTTAAAAAATGTAAGGAGCTGTACATGGTGACACATGCCTGTAATCCCAGTACCTGGAAGACTTTGACAGGAGGACTGCAGGTTCGAGGACAGCCCTCAACAAATATGGAGACTCTCAGCAGCCTAGCGAGACTCTAGGGCTAGGAGTGTAGCTCGGATGTAGAATGCCCCTGAGCTCAACCCTCAGGTTGTAACACACACACACACACACACACACACACACACACACACACACAGTAAGGAGCTATAGTCACAAGCAAGTAGTTTTCCCATCAGTCTTCTCTGCGGAGCCAGAGCACACAGCTCTAATTTGGGTAGCATCAGTAGGCCTCCAAGAACAGAACTTGCGCTGAGAGACCCAGGGCTACAGACGCCTGGCGGTACAGCTCCATTACAAGAGGGCGCCAAGGTGCCTCAGCTGTCATACAGTCAGATTAAAATCAAGTGTTCTAGTGTAACTATGAGACAATTAATCAACTGAGAATCCTGTGAAGAACTACAGTTATTATAGAAGTTAAATGCACACTCTAAGTGTTCATTTGAAACTTAAAAACATTTTTCCGTTAGAATGTTCTAGATATCTTTGATTTCCAGCCTAACTCCTCAGAACCTACAAACAAAAGAATATGCTTTAAATAATACGGCAAAAAAGAACTTCTAGAGAAACTGAGCAGAACTCCTGGCAATGCAAGGGGCTTTGGACATCGCAGGCAGTTTTTTTCAATGCATTATCTTGCACTTCATGACACACATACACAATTTAACAAAAGCCTCAACAATCCCAAGGAAAGTTGTGTCAGTAGCTCACTAAGCTAGTGGGTCCTAATGGTAGCACCCAAGTATGATTTTTTTGTTGTTGTTGTTGTTTGTTAGTTTTGTGGTACTAGGGATTGAACTCAGGGGTGTTCTACCTCTGAGCTACAATCCAAGCCCTATTTTTTATTCTTTATTTTGAAACAGGGTCTCACTAAGTTGCGGAGGGGCTCACTGGGTAGCTGAGGCTGGCTATGAACCCAGATCCTCCGGTCTCAGCCTCCCGAATGCTGGGATTACAAGCGTGCGCCACCATGCCCGGCCCAAAGTATGATTTGTGATGCCATTTTCTACTACATCCAATTTCACCATAAAATGTTCAGCTTTTCTATTATTTGTCATGGTGTATGATAAACACAAAAATAATTGTCTAACTATATGTACTTAATAAATGGCTATTGTTTTTACTAAAACAATCATAACTAGGTCAGTTTGACTGGGAAAGAATTATCAGATGGAGAATCATATCAGATAACTAGATAAGCATAGAAGGGAACTGTGAAGGATGTTCAAGAAACTGCATGGGGGTGTGTAAGGGAGTGTTAGGTGTTCCTCTTGGCTTATCTCCCTTCCATAAATTCTCACGACACAGTGACAATCTTAAATAGTTACATAATTTCACTTACTGAAAAAAAAATTTTGGGTACTGGAAATTGAACACAGAAGCATTTTACCTGAGTTATACCCCTAGCCCTTTTTATTTTACTTTTTCTTTCTTTTCTTATTTTTTTATGGTAATAGAGATTGAACCCGGGGCACTCTACGTCTGAGCTACACCCTACCTTTTTAAATTTACATTTACATATTTATTTATTTATTTTAGGGGGGTGCTGGGGATTGAATCCAGAGGCATTCTAACTCCAAGCTACACCCCAAGTCCTATTTTATTTGTTTTTATTTTAAAACAGGGTTTCACTAGGTTGATGAGAATCTCACTACTCGCTGAGGCGGTCCTCGAACCTGTGATCCTCTTGTCTCAGCCTCCCAAGTACTGGGATTATAGACATATACCACCACATCCAGCTTATTTTTATTTTTGAAACAGGGTCTCACTAAATTGCTAAGGGTCAGCTAAGGCTGACCTTGAATCTGGGATACTCCTGTCTCAACCTCCCAAGTACTGGGATTACAGGCATGCACCATCTCGTCCAGCCAATTAATGACTCTTAAAAGCAAAAAGTAAGATTTACCTTTAGCTTAAGAGATTCTCCAAGTAATGTTCCTTTATAATCTGTTGTATAGGTCCAATCATATGGTTTAATAACTTCTTTGGAGTGTTCACCCTCCGTCCTTGTACACCAAAATGAGAAGGACCAGGTTTAGTGGTGCAGAATATACGTAATCACATCACATTATACTCTATGAATATGAACTGCCCTACAAAATACATCTACTCGTCCTAATTCACTAGTGCAAGATCTTAGTCTTCCTGCCCGTTTACTGCTGTTTAACTTGTCCTGTGCGCTGTGGTCTTTCCAGGCGGTCTGCACAACACCTGAGGACATGATCTAACGGCTCGTGACCTCTCTATACCCTCCAGGGTACCTGGTACATGGGCATGAAGTTATCACTGCTGACCTGACCATCAGTTTTTTCTTAGTTTTAACGCTCCACAAATATTCAGTGCAAACTTACAAGTACATATTTTTCTTCGGAAACAGGCACATTAAGTGCTTCCTCTTGCCTAAGGAACACTGGAGGTTTGAAGCTGCTTAGCTCAGCTCAACTGCGTTTCAGTTTAACTCAAGTGCTCACACAGTGGGGTGATTCGCCTCCATTTTAGGTCTGAGAAAACCAAATTCGACGATAATCCAACCAGAGCTTACTAATACGGCTACCCTTTGTTCGTGGCTTCCCAGGGACTGTCCGGCTCTCTTCTTGGCCACCCTCTCTGCCCAGATGCTCACCTGCTTTCCTGCCACTCCTCGGCACAGGCCACCTGCAGCATCCCTTGGTAGTTGTTTACACATCTTAGTGCGTCGGTAGCATTGAACTCAATCCCAAAGCCAGAGCCATGCTGGATTCTTAAAACATTGTCTCCAAACATCATTTCAGGGAGCGCCGGCATGTGCAGTTCATCCGCCAGCCTGCGCAGAAGCAAAGGCGGGCAGGGTCGTTCAGATCGCTGCTGGCACTCGACATCCCCGAACGAGCTCAGTAAGGAATGAATGACAAACTTGGCGAGTTGGTAAAATCTACAAAATGCTCTCGCCGTCTACTCTCTCATCACCAAGGTAACGAGCTAACCAGGATAAACAAGTACACCAATATGCCACGTAACGCCAGCTAGTGGTAAGTGATATACGAAAGATGAAGGAAGGATGATCTCCGAGACTGTTAAGTGTGAGCCGCAGAACTCTGAGCTAAGAGAGGCTCAGAGAGTTTAAGTGGCTAAGCCAGGATCACAGGGCCAGGAGATGGCAGTCCAAGTCTTTTTCCAATGTGGGGCCTCACGTGGGCAACATTAGAGAAGAAAGTTGTATCTGACGTACTAAAAAGCCAAGATCACACATTAGTAATCCACAGATGTGTTTCACTGATCTGAACTCAGTTTTTTTTTTCTTCTTTTTACTATTTCAAAGGGTTGCCAACAAAACAAAAATTAAGAGATTTTTCATCTGGATTTCTAGTTTAAAAAAAACTGGCCTAAGCAACACTGGTTGGACCTCCACTGTCACTGGAAGCAGCTGCTCCCTTTAAGGAGGTACGGCGCTCCAGTTCACCCGTTCCATGGGCCCCTAGGAAGCTGAGTTTAAGCTGGGCGTAGCTGTAATCCCAGTACTTGGGAGGCTGAGACAGGAGGATCGCAGGCTCAAGACCAGGCTCCACAACTTAGTGAGACTCTCAGCAACCTAGCGAGACGCCATTTCAAAACAAAAATGAAAAAGGGCTGGGGGTACAGTTGGGAGTAGAATGCCTCTGGGTTCATTCTGCAGTACTACAAAAAAAGAATGTTTTTATAATCCTTGTTGCAAATGGAGTTTTTGTTTTGTTTTGTTTTGTTGGTGCTGGGGTTGAACCCAGGACCTCGTGCATGCTACCCACATGTTGCACCCCTGCCCCTGCAGAGCTTTTGATGTAACAGCTAGTACTCACTTCTGAAGAGTTAAGTTCCCCATATTTTATGATCCTTAACCTTGGTTACAACCTGGACTTTCAGGGATGAAAGTTCAACATCTTAACCAAAGGCATTTACCTAGGAGTCAGTCAGAACTCCTCAATCTTAGCCTGAGAACTCTACCCAATGTTTATAATTGATTAAATAATGCCCAATTAACTTGCTCTGGTTCTCTCTTTTTGGAAATCTGAGTTACAGCCAAATGAAGCACTACGCTAAGAGACAGGGCAGAAGCCATGAGGCAGAGAGGGAAGAGTGGCCTGTTACATAACACAGGAGCACAAAGAGCAAGCAGGGCAGAAAGAGGCGGAGTCCAGGGACTGGAGACTTCTACAGACGTGGGGGCCAAACCACTGCCCCAGTTGCTGAGATTGCCGAGATTATTCCTACAGTTGATTATTTTTACGTGCTGTATTAAATTCTCACTACTTCAGGCAACCTAAGCCTCCATTTCTTGTGACCCAAAGGCACAACTAACACAGAGGTTCCATGCAAGCATATTTTCCAGCTACTTTATGCACCAAATTTATTTTACTGCTTTTGAAAACCTTTCAAAATGCTTTATGGACTTTACTGTGTTTTCTTAAAGAAATATAAAGTATTTACTGACCACCGTTCACTAATGTTTAAAACAAAGCAAGCAATACACAGTCAGATAACATCCTAGTTACTACAAAGTTATTGTTTTTCCTGGTTTGTGATGAGTCAGTAACACAAACACTGAAAAGAAATGGCATACATGTAAGGAATGAGTGAGGGTAAAGAAAATACATGTGATCAATAGCTTAAATTACAAAAGTTCGTTCACTCATTCCTGCCGGCATGTCCTAAACTGCCCAGCACTCCTGACCATCTGACTAGCTTCCCACAAGCCTAGTCTTAGCCACTCCAGGAATCAGGATCTTTTTGTCACTATAAGCACGGATTTCAACTTTTTGTAAAGGAATGGATCACAAGAGGAATCTTTAAGTGTCTATTTAATTAAGTTTTGCTTGGCTAATGAAAACATACCCGAGTTTGTCTATTTTCCTCATTTGGGTAGGGGGGGTTTTGGCAATGATAAAATTTTTCTTTTTACAAATTTTGCAAAGAAACTATTGCATTAACATGTAAGACTATAGATACGACATGGATTCTGTTTTGGCTGCTTTCACATTATTCTATTTAAACTGCAGGCTCTTCTGTGTCCTTAAACAGAACATACAAAGTGTTACTCTGCCAGTTCTTGACCGTGACCATCACATTTGGCACCATAAAGCCATGCCCTGGAGCGCAAGCGAGTGTGTGTGGCTCTACCTAGTCTGGAACGTAGGTATTCGCCCTTTTTCATTTGGTGTCTAGTCTATTAGAGCTAGAAAATCAAACAAATACACTGCTCTTAAAAATGCATAATGAAAACTAACCATTTATTAGGACAAAGAGACTATAAGGAACTCTTTTCTTCCGTACAGCTCCAATACCATTGTACAATGCAATGCAGTTTATGCTCCTGGTGAAGGTCTAAAGGACGCTAAATAAAGCCCAGGATTTTAGTGCAAGCGCTATGACAACGGTACTACCATAGTAGAAAGCGTTGTTTTCCTTTTTAAGACTTCCAGAAGCCGGGCGTGGTGACGCATGCTTGTAATCCCAGCATTCGGGAGGCTGAGACCGGAGGATCCGGGTTCGCGGCCAGCCTCAGCTACCTAGTGAGGCACTCCACAACTTAGTGAGACCTGGTTTCAAAATAAAGAATAAAAAATAGGGCTGTGGGTGTAGTTCGGAGGTAGAATGCCCCTGAGTTCAATCCCCAGTATCGCAAAAAAAAAGAAAAAAAAAAAAAAGACTTCCAGAATTATGAACAGCTAAATTGCTATAATTACTAGCTAAGGTAAAATAGTGCCATATTAAAGGATATGTTCTTACATAAAATCAACAAAGAATCCACACATATCCCAAATCCACAATTACCTTCTTTCTAATTACATTTCTTTTTAAAACATTCTTTTTAAATGTCTTTCTAATTACACATACCACACAGGTCTTTTGTGTATGTATACTAAAAACAAACATGCAAACAACACTGCATGGCCAAATTTTAAAATTTAGGTTTCAGATAGAAAAAATAGCTATCTCATTCCTGGAACATCAGAGACCTGCATCTTCCATTCTGACTCCTAGGAGAGGACACTACAGCACAGCCCCGTTCCCCTAGTGCCATATTTCTGGTGAATTTTCACTCTTACATGACAACGGCATTAATAATAGCTATGAGCCAGGCATAGTGGCACACACTTGTAATCCCAGCATTTGGGAGGCTGAGACCGGAGGATCCGGGTTCGCGGCCAGCCTCAGCTACCTAGTGAGGCACTCCGCAACTTAGTGAGACCCTGTTTCAAAATAAAGAATAAAAAATAGGGCCGGGCGTGGTGGCGCACGCTTGTAATCCCAGCATTCGGGAGGCTGAGACCGGAGGATCCGGGTTCGCGGCCAGCCTCAGCTACCTAGTGAGGCACTCCGCAACTTAGTGAGACTCGGTTTCAAAAATAAAGAATAAAAAATAGGGCTGGGGGTATAGCTCGGAGGTAGAATGCCCCTGAGTTCAATCCCCAGTAC
>PVLC010026242.1:0-22899 GCA_004027655.1 Graphiurus murinus | reverse complement strand
TATATGAGCAATTATACTGACTCTTCTGCTATGGCTACATTGGCGTCTCGAAGTCTGGAGATTGCCCCTAGGATGCGTAGATGAAAGACCCTCCTACTTCTTAGAAAGTAAATATATGACCCTAAAGGAGTATGGTTTTATGACTCTAGAAAGTTTGCTTTACCAGGCTATGTTAAGAATGTGGGCTATACGTGTAAAATGAAGAAGTAGTGCTGTTTGTGATCTGACAATGATTGATATGTCATAAATGTCTATGTAACCCTGCTGTACTCAAGAAATGTATAAAAAAATCCGTGCTGAAAATACAAATAAATAAATTTTTAAAAATCTTAAAAGAAAAAAAAAATAGGGCTGAAGGTGAGGCTCGGAGGTAGAATGCCCTTATGTCTAGTCCCAGTACTAATAAGTAAATAAATAAAAATAAAAAGGGCCGGGGGTATAGGTAGCACCCCAAAAATAATAATAGTAAATAAATGCTCTGATATTCCTCATAAACTCATGATAAGGGTGGTTGTGAGGTGTGTAATACAAGAAAGGCGGCATCTAAATTTTACCTTATTGTGTTAAAGTTAATGTAATGAAGTAATTAAAGTAATTAATAATTCAGTAAGTAACAATTCAGGTAAATTCTCAGTCCCTCAGATTTCCTCCTCCTCCTTGCTCCTATGCAAGGTGAAGTCTGTCTTTGTGAGATAAAAGCAGGCTATGTGCCACCACGGTGGCTCCCACGGGGAGGGGAAGGTGATGTCCTGGATGTGTGCTCATGCCTCCTATCATCAGTGATCTCTGCTGGGAACTGGCCGCTCTGGGCTGTTTCCTGGACTGGTGACTTTGAGACACTTAACACTGGACTTTTCGGCCCTGGATATTTATTTCTGGTGTTAAAGTTCCATGATTCTGCCATCCCTGGACCCCATCGTCACCTCTGCACTCCTGCCCTCAAAAATGCAGAAAATTCTGGGTCCCTTAAGGCCACACCCAAGGTATGAGGGGGATGAGGATGGCTGCCTCAGGTTGAACCATTTCTCTGCTGCGTGGTTACCTTGTGCCATATTGGATGTGGGGTGAGAACAGGGCTGTTCTAGGGTTGGTAACCTCCTTGGAGTGCGCAATGGGGAAGCCCTCAACTTCTGGGACTCTCCTTAGCTCTCTGGATATTCTGACCCCTTTCCTGCACCTAAATTTGGTCATAAAGAAGGTCAATAAATAATCTTGTTTCTGATTTCCTCAATTTCTGTCTGACTTTCATTTTCCCATAATTCCCAGAGTCAGAAAGGGGACAGTTTGGGAGTTTCTGTTTCATCTGCAGCACATCCTACCTCTGAAGCTCTTTTCCTAGAGTAGCCAGCTTCATGGGATGACCACACCTGAGAAGTCCACTCTGTGCTAGGGAAGAAATTCTGTGAATAGAGTCCTTCAGATCTAGTCCTGATGCTAAAGGGGAAGATAACATAGCTTGAGAATTATTTTCCTTCTTGATCACGTCTGGCTCTCGTGAATATTTTTTTGTTTGAAATTGAGAGGTCAAGGAATTTAGCTGTGATCAATATTCCTTGTTTCAGGCAGTACCTATTCTTTTCTAGGAACAATAAGCCTCTTAACTTGATAACTCAAGCATAATGGTAGAAAGCTTCTGGAGGAACAAATTAGGAAGGAAATTAGAATGGATCTGTTTAATATTTTAAAATATTATTCATTAACCTTTAAGAGATAAGTGGAATGATATTAACCAAATTTTAATCATAGTTACTTTTGGATCCAGGCAATTTAGGTGGATTAATTTATTATCCATACTTTTAGTTACTACTTGAATATTTTTAAATTAAGCACTAGTGGATTAATTTATTCTCTGTAATTTTAGTTACTGCTTGAATTTTTAAAAGTAAGCACTAATAAAAATGTCCTTAGCAATTTGATTTCATTTTATTCTTCCTGAAAATTCTTTTGTTTCCCCTTCCATATCAAGAACTACCATCATGTGGGCTCCCCATAATTCAACATTCAGTCATTCATTAATTTATTGGGCATCCACTGTGCTTCAGGTCATATGTTAGGTATTAAGGGGAAAGAAAGCAATAAATGCCATGTTTGCTTTCAGAAAACCACAATTTAGTAGAGAATACCAGGCATACAACTCTAGCACATTCTGATAAATATGATCCCATGATTTTATGACTTTACCCATCATAAAATATTGACTCAATTTCACAACACTCCTTTCTTAAGCATCCACTTAGGAGCCAGGCCCTGGGCTAGCTGGTGCGGATAGAAACACATAATTTCCTCTGTTGAGTTTTTCTTTCTTTTTCTTTTTTGTGGTTCTGGGGATTGAAGACAGGAGCATTCTACCTCCGAGCTACACCCCCAGCCCGATTTTTTTATTCTTTATTGTTTGAAACAGGGTCTCACTGAGTTGCAAAGGGCCTCACTAAGTAGCTGAGGCTGGCCGCAAACCCAGATCCTCAGGTCTCAGCCTCCCAAGTACTCGGATTAGAAACGTGTGCCACTACTCCCAGCTTTCCTCTGTTGAGTTTTTCATCAGGAGACTTAGAACTTTCAAGCCAGCAAGACACATTTCCCCCAAAGACTACAGGACAATGTCCAAGCAGGGCCTCTCTTCACCTTCCACCTCAACCCAGCTGGGCTACCTGCAGGAAGCAGGAGCTGTTCTAAGAAGTCAGAAGTGACAGTTTCTGTGTTGCAGATCAAACAGAACACAGGGGACAGGAGGGATAAACATAAAGCTTGGCCGGGGCTCTCCAGCCTCAAGGGAGGAAGTGACTAAGGCAAAAAGTCCAAGTCTTCCTGCTGCTCCACGCGGGAGGGCCCTCTTCAAACCTGGTGGCCACGTGGAGCTGACTCACTGGCTTCTCCCTCCAGGGCTGCTTCTCCTCCAACTGCACTGCTGAGCAAATGCAGAGATTGCTTCTTTCAAGGTAGATGGTTGGAAATGTCTTGTGTTTCTCATTTCTATTTCTAGGCATGTCACTGACTTGCTGAGTCATATTTGGCAAGCTCGGAATCTTTTTTTCCCCCTGTCGTTCCATCTGGAAAATATGGTTTATAAGAAGCTCTAAGACATTTTTTCTGAAAAAAGGTATAGGCGCATGCAAATAATAGTTGTTTACCAAAAGATTTTTCCCTGTACGTAGATCAGTTAAAACATACGTTTATGGCAATAAAAAATCTTTTGGTCTAATTTGTTCTTCACTATGCTGAAAGATCGTGAAAATAGGGACTAATTGTTTTCATATTTCTATTCCCAACACTCAGCAAGATCCATATAATGCAGCCAGGCATTTTCTACCTGGCCCTTGAACCCAATGGGAAATCCAGATATGTGGGCCAATAGCCTAAAAGTATCATGAAATTTTGTATATTTGAGCTTCTTTTGAGATGCACATCTCTATAGTTCTCATCTGATTTTTAATGATGTGATCCAACAATGTGGTTAAAAACCATAAATTAGGTCCTGGATATATATTTATTGAGGGAGTCATTAAAGGCTTGCTACTCTTCTCTCTCCAAGTTTTGGTCACTCCTCAGAAGTACCGGTGTTCTGGAGGAACTTACACGATTTCACAGCATCTGCATTGGTCACAGAGTACTAGATTCAAAGGGTAAAAATGACAAAGAAAAGCTGAACACTGAATAAAGAAGCAAGAGAGAAGAAGGCTCTCAGTCAATATCATGCTCTTGCCCTAGTCAAACAGCAATATGCCTAGGTTATTGACTTTAATAATACTCAAATCATGATTTACATTATGTGAGACTATAATGCACCAATAAAAGTATATTAAAAAAAGAAAACCTTTAATATGGTAACTCACAAAGTGAAGATATTGAACAAATATTTGATGGCAGTAAGAAGGAAGCAAGATGGAATAAAGAGACTAAAAATGTTGCCATAAAAGCTTTTCTAGAACTTAATTTTGTCAAACATTTTAAGAATATTTTTGGACTTAGGTTATAATTGTGACTTGTAAAATGATAATTTTGTAATTTAAGAAAAATTAAGTGTATTGAAGAGAGCAACTAGAAGTACATTGCTTTTTCTAAATTTATAATACTTTATTTGTAGCTTATAAAAAAAAAAAAAATCCTCCTTCTCCCCTATAAGCCAAAATTGCTTTGAAGTTGGATCCATGTTCTGTTTGTTTTTTTCTTTCCAACATCCAACATGTTATACTGAGCGTGAGGCTTTTACTTTCATTGGTGCTTTAGAAATATCACTGCCGACAGAGATGAATGAGAAATATCTAGTAAAGAACAAATTGTCAGAGATATCTAATGTGAGGTTGTTTCATTTCTTGGTGATCTAACTTCTGCGGTAAGGTATATGATGGCCTATATCAAGTCCAAAATGAGAGTCCAGATGGAAAAATATTTGCCACACCTACTCCTTGGTTTTATTATTTTTATGTATGTATATATGTATGTATGTATGTATGTATGTATGTATGTATGTATTTGCATGGTATTGAGGGTAGAAGCCAGGGGCACTCTACCTCTGTACTATATCCCTAGCCCTATTTTATTTTTATTTTGAAATAGGGTCTCCCTAAGTTGCTGAGGGCCTCATTTAATTGCTAAGACTGGTCTCAAACCTGTGCTCCTCCTATCTCAGCCTCCCATACTTCTCAATTTTAGAACATGAGGAAGTTACTTAATTAGACTATAAAAAGGAAAGGTCTATGGTTAAGGATGTAGCTCAGTGGTATAGTGCTCACCTAGCATGCACAAGATCATGGGCTCAATCCCCAGCACTATAAGCAAAATAATAATAATGAATAATAATAAGAATAATGAATTCTATATTTGTGTAATCTTGCAAAATTTTAATTTTTAACTTTAATATTTAAAAGTAAATACAAAAAATACATTATATGGGCATGGTAGCACAAACCTGTAATCCCAGTACTTGGGAGGCTGAGACAGAAAGATCAGAGGTTCAAGGACAGCCTCAGCAACATAGTGAGACTCTCAGCAACCTAGCAAGACCCTGTTTCAAAACAAAAAATAAAAAGGGCTAGAGGTGTAGTTAAGAGGTAGAATGCCTCTGGGTTTAATCCCTAGTAGCAAAAAAGAAGAAGGAAGAAAATAAATAAATACACAACATAATTATCTTAGAATAAATATCTTAATTACTTAAAAAATATATATCCTAACAAATTATCTTATAGCTAATATTCTTATAATCAACACCGAAGTCAAGAAAGAAAATTTTGTCAGTCACCCCAGAAGCCCCCCCATGATTCCTGTCCCTATTATGGTCTCTTCTTTCTTTTCTTATCCTCCCATTCCAAGGAAGTATTATCTTGACTTTTTATAGCCATGGTTCTCAAAGTGTGGTCTCTGGACCAGAAGTTTCATCATCATTTGGAACCTTGATGGAAATACAAACGTTCAGGCTCCGTCCACAGACTAAATCAGAGAGTCCAGGAATCCAGGTTTTAAGAAATCTCCAAGTGACTCTCCTGAATGTCTAAAGTTTGAGAACCATTGTCCATCGTAGTCATTTCCTTATTTCTTTGTTGTTTTTATCACCAAAGTATACACTCATGAGCACCATAGTTTCTTCTTGCCCATTTTTAAAATTTGACATATGTTTAAGTCTCTTTTTAATATAAAGTCTCCTCCTTCAGCCCCTTCTTTTCTTAAAGTTTATCTGTTAAGAAACCCTGCCTATTTGACCTGTATAGTTTCCCACAGTCTGGACTTTGCCGATTGTAGACTTATGGTGCAGTTCAACAGATTTTCTGTCCTCGGTATTCCCTCCAAGTTGGCAATGGGATCCAGAGGTCTAATTGGATTTTAGTTTGACCTCACTAGCAAGAACATAGGCTGTGTGTTCTGTTCTCTCATCAGGAGGCACACAATGTCTGTTAGTCACTCTTGGGGAAGTTATTGATAATGCCCAGATCCGCTAATTCATTAGAAGTTGCAAAATGTCAGTATTCTAATCCTATCATTTATTAACTAGTAGACTTTCATAAAGAACTGCTTTCCTCATCTAATTCAGTGGTACAAGTTATATATAAAAAAAAAAAACTGGGCATGGTGATGCACACTTATAATCCCAGTGTGTGTGAGGCTAAGACAGGTTCAAGGCCAATGTATGGTAACTTAGTGAGACCCTGTTTCAAAATAAAAAATAAAGTAGGTCTGGAGGTATAGCTCAGAGGTAGAATACTCTAGAATCAATTCCCTGTACCACAATAAGAAAAAAAAGAAGAAGAAGGAAGGAAGGAAGGGCCAATAAACTTTTCATTCTTTCCCATTTTTTTTTATAGCAGTTTTAGTTACCCATCATTATCCAAAGCTGACCAGTGTGTGTGTGTGTGTGTGTGTGTGTGTGTGTGTGTGTATGAGAGAGAGAGAAAAAGAGAGAAGGGAAGGGAAGGGAAGGGAAGGGAAGGGAAGGGAAGGGAAGGGAAGAGAAGAGAAGAGAAGAGAAGAGAAGAGAAGAGAAGAGAAGAGAAGAGAAGAGAAGACTGGAGATTGAACCCAGAGGCATTCTACCTCTAAGGTATACCCCCAGCCCTTTTTATTTGTGAAACAGGGTCTTTCTAAGTTGCTGAGGGTCTTGCTAAGCTGATCAATTATTTTTAGTATCATTATGAACTTATGGATTAAAACCTATTTGATAGGGCTTAATCCACTGCAATTATTATCATCATCAAAGCTAAAATCATGCCATCCTGGCTGGAGGATGCCATGTCAATTGGCCCCTAAATCCTTTTGAGCAGTCTGTTCCAGGCAGCATGTTCCAGGCTTACTTTGTACACTTCCTACCTGAAGTCATTTCTTCATGAAACCCTGGCTTCTTTTAGAAATGAAGTGATAGTTTAAGACCACAATCTAAGCTCTAGTGGAGCCCTTTCTGACTGGGTAGACATTGTTTTAGGGCCTTTTCAATGGGAAAAATTAAAAGTGTGTGTGTGTTGTAATGTGGTGTATATCTAGTACTGTGTAACAAATTACCTCAAACCATAGCTGTTTAAAGTAATGAATGAGCTGGGTGTGGTGGCGCATGTTTGTAATCCTAGTACTTGGGAGGCTGAGACCAGAGGATCCAGGTTTCCAGCCAGCCTCAGCTACTTAGTGAGGCCCTCTGCAACTTAATGAGACCCTGTTTCAAAATAAAGAATAAAAAATGGGGCTGGGGGTATAGCTTGGAGGTAGAATGCCCCTGGGTTCAATCCCCAGTACTGCAAAAAAAAAAAAAAAAAAAATAGGACTGGGGGTATAGCTGGGAGGTAGAATGACCCTGGGGTCCATCCCCAGTAACACACACACACACACACACACACACACACACACACACACACAAATGAATGTTTATTATCTCCAACAGTTTCTGCAGACCAGGAATCCACACTTGGGGTGTCTCATGAGGTTGCAGCCAGGATGCTGGTCAGGACTGCAGTCATCTATAGGTCTGCCTGGACTGGAGGATTCACTTCCGAGGTAGCACCACCTGGGAAGGTGGTGCTGCCTGTTGTCAGGAAGCCTTAATTGCTCACCACATGGTCTTCCCTGCAGAGCTGCTGGAACGTGCCAATGACATGGTAGCTGGCTTCCCCCAGACCAAGGGGCTCAAGAGAATGCGGTAGAAGCCATAGTATTTTTATTATCTAGCCTTGGCACTCACACTGTCAATCCTATGATATTTTACCGCTCACACAGGTCAGCAGAGGAGTGAAGACTACAAGAGGGCATGAACAGCTGAAGGAGAGAGTCATTGGGGACCATCCTGGAGGTTGGTTGGTTTTTAAAGATAAAATAGCTTGCAAATTCATTCTGATACATTCAGTTCACAATCAGGCCTCCGGTTTGTACTTAGCATATTCTATATGATATCTAAGCTTCTTTCTTTCACAATGAGAATTGTAGCGATTAGAATATCCCATAATTATCCATCCATTTTGATGTTAGTTCAAGTCCTCGATGGGAGTAAACATGCAAGAGATTTGGGAGGGAAAATGCCTGGGAAGGGTAAAGGAGAGGAAACAAGAGTAGCAAGGATACGATTCGAGTCTAACCCTGGGAAAGCAACTGGAGAAGGAAGATGGGTAGAAAGAGCCTCAGACAGCAGCTCAGTACTGAGAGGGTTTTGACCAAGCAAAGGGAAACCTCTTGGGCCATTGCTGGTTGCACAAATCTTGCAGCCAGCAGGAAGGTCAGCAGTAAAGTATTCCTCATGCTTATTCACTGGCTAGGGGTTGAGGAAGGGGATGTGTCCTTAGTGCTAACCCATTGTGGGGTGGGGTGGGGGGGGTCTGTTAATCAATCATACTACAGGAATCGAAGGATCTCAGTCCCTGTGTACTACAGCTTCATCCTACAGTATATACAACAGACTCAGAATAATACAGTATTACCATCACCAGGATGATCACTGAAAAGAGTTAAAATGTTTTTGTATGTGCTCCCCCCATAATCTTCCCTTCTATATTGAGAGTGTCCAAATATAGTCATTACATACTGTATCCTCTGCCTTTTTTCCCCTCATTTAAGGCATCCATATTTTTACAAATCCTCCGTCAGGTTAAAATTACACACATCCTCTTCTTCTATCACCTCCTCTGCCCTTACCATAATCGGATAAAACTCAAACTGATTTGCGTATTCTTTCATATTGAGAAAGGATCTGAAATTTGGAAACACAGTCTGGTTACTTATACTGCCCTAAGAACAATATAATAGATCTATCACCCTGAGACATTTGGCCTCCCATGAGACCCCCAAATGAAGCCCAAAGTAGATGATCCAGAGTTGATCTGACAGCTCAGTAGGGGGAAGATGCGCGAATCTTCCCATGTGGGGCAGCTCACATCCCATGACCCAAAGCAGAGGTGCAGAATCATTGTGAATTTTTTTTTTAGCTAAAATAGAAGACTTTGAGGACAATATGCCTTGGAGCAGACGCTTTGCATGACCCATAGACATCAGGAGAGTGTAGGGGCCAGAGGCAGAATATGGCTCAATGCTTCTTTTGCTAGAGATGCTTCATTGGGAACATTTGAGAAGCATTAACCTATATATAGCTCAGGTATTCAGGGAAATTTTGTGGCTTTTTAAACATAATTTAAATAACAATACGTGAAGCTTCATAAAGAAGCTGGTGCAGCAGAGCAATTGTTCTAGAAACACAGGCTTTCGTCTGGGATTTGTGTCTTCCCTCCCTTTCCCCATTCATGGCCCCAGAGTTTGCACAATACAAAATGGCTCTGTAAATCAGTTAAGTATACAGAGACAAATTCAAGCAAACTCAACATCCGTGAGAAGAATCCCATTAAGATTCCCAGGATGAGGGCTCTCTGTGAGAAAGTGCCACTGAACTTTTTGATGATTTGCCCTTGGATGAGTATATGGAAATTTTCCAAAGGATTTCTTTATACTCTTTTCTCTCATTTCCTTGATCTTTACCAAACAAGGATGATGCTGGCCTTGTGGATGCTGGTGGTCCGGTTCAGTGAGTTCACCAGGCTACCGTGGAGACCGCTGTGGGGAGTCGTGGTAGGCTAGGCAACTCTCCCCTGGCATGGAATGACAGCTTCTCTTTATAGAGAAACCCATGTTCAGTGCAACTACATTCCCTCCTGGTCTGAATCCCATCTTGCCCCTTAGATTTAAGAAGGATAAAAGAGCAAATGGACTTCTGGCTTTGGCTCCTGGTTTCTCTTCTGGGCTATACTCTTCCCACTCAAACCAAACACCTCCCACCTGCCAGGGGTGGGGGGGCAGAATCTGGTGTTAAAATACAATCGGAACATGGGGTGATTATTTTAATTACAAGAAGATTTTTCATTTCCTAAGAGGAGCATTTGCCAATAGATTCCTTTAAATAACCAATTCCCTTGGCATGTTTAAAAGGGGATATGATTGACAACAGTGTGATGCATGTGGAGCTTTTTTGGAAGTGTATCCCATACCTGTCATTTGGGTGGCCTTACTGGATAAGGACCCTGGTGATCCAAGTGAACCAAGGTTGCATTTAAACAGCATTTCTAGAATCAAAGTGGAAAAAAATAATCTTTAAAATATCCCATGTCTGACACAAGTGTTGTGAAAAACAGGTCATGTCTTTGCCCTCCTCTTCAACCAATGCTTTAGATTCAGCCCACAATTGCAATCTAGCCCTGGGGCTGGGAGACTAGGCCCTGGATTTAAATCCCAGTAATGTCACATATTAGTTCTATGACCTTATGGAACTTATTTAACTTCTTTGAGCCTCTGTTTTCTCATCTGGAACCTGGATTGACATAAGCATTAAATGTGGTGATATATTAAATGTGATAATATATGCAAACAACCCGCCAGCCATGTACTAGGTTATTAACGACTGTTAATAACTGTTAGATGAGTAACGTGACATCCTTCAGGCCCAGGAAATAGGAGAACAGATGTATTGTTCTATTCTAATTACAAGATCCAAGAACCAGAAGAGGGCTCAATATGCATCTTCTCCCAATATCTAATTAGCACTGAGAGAACAAGTCTATATTAGTTAGACTAAATTCCAAACTGTTACTTTCAGCTAATACATCCTTAAATTTCAAGTGATTGATTTTCAACAACTCACCCGGCTCATCAATTTCTATTGATCACAAAGAGCAGTTAACTCTTCTAAGTGACTCCATGGAGATGTTTATTATTTGAAATCTGAAAATCTTCAAGTAATATATCAAGGATTTTCTGTGATTGAAACAAGTGTTAAGCCTATTTGTTATTATACTGGGGGTTGCACCCAGGGGTGTTCTACCACTGAGATACACCCCTAGCCCTTTTTATTTTGAAACAGGGTCTTGCTAAGTTGCCCAGGCTGGCCTCCAACTTGCGATCCTCTTGTCTCGGCTTCTCAAGTAACTGGGATTACAGGTATGCATCACCATGCCTGGATTAAAGCCTGTTTATAAAGATATCTTGGTTAAGCTGGGGACAGCAGCACATACCTATTATCCTAGTACTTGGGAGGCTGAGATAGGAGAATTGTAAATCGAGGCAAGCCTCTGCAACTTAGCCAGACCTGTTTCAAAATAATAAATAAGAGCTGGAGTTATATCTTGGAGGTTAGAATGCCTCTGAGTTCAGTCCCCAGTACTGGGGGTGGAATATCTTCAATAAAACTAATTCTGCTGGTAACTATAGTAGTGATTTTCAAAGTGTGGTCAGCAGCAGCAGCAGCAGCAGCAGCAGCAGCCTCAACCAGAGATTTGTTAGAAAGCCAAATTCTCAGTCTCCACCCCAGATTTAGAACACAGCAATCCGTGGTTAACAAGCCTTAGTAGTGATCTTAATCTATAGTGTGGATGGCATGTAGATCCATGCTTCCCACTGCACACCACCCCTCACTCCTGACAGACAGCATAATGAAGCTGAGCATCTTTCCCACTGAGCCTGAATAAGATTTCAGAACACTTTTCAACACAGTGCTCAGTCACTACAAATCAATCAGAGCTGGCATGGCTGGCCAGGGCATGGTATAAATTTCCCCTCGAGGAAGATTATGGCCCTATAAAGAAATTGAGACCCTCAGCACAATCAGAAAATAAGTTGGGTTACTGAACTATCATGGCCAAATATCACCCTGCAATATGCATGCCCAGTCACCAGAGCCCATGAAATTTCTCTCAATTAGTGACAAAGGCACAATGTCTGCAGAACAGGTGCTTGCCAGGGAGTTCAACCTCGATGTAATTGCCATTCAAACCCTGTCGAGCTACATTAAATGCCCCATTGAGATAGTATGAAAGGCTTATGCTATCCACCTACTTATCTACATGTAGTTATTCTAATATGCTAATTTTGTAAAATCTAGATTCCCCAAGATTTACATACTGTGATCTGATTAACATTGCCTCTTCTGGGTGTTCCTATCTCCAAAAAAAGGCCTATATTTTGAAAAGACCTTGAGATGCCTTTCAATAGGACATATATGCAATAAACTAATTACAAAAGAAAATAGAAGAACTGGGCATGGTGGCACATGCTTGTAATCCCAATACTTGGGAGATGTAGACAAGAGACCACTGGTTTGAAGCCAACTCCAGCAATTTAGGGAGGCTCTGAGCAACTTAGTGAGACTCTGTTTCAAAAATAAAATAGGACTGGGCGTGTAGCTTGGAGGTAGAATGCCTCTGGATTAAATTCCTAGTACTATAAAAAAAAAAAAGTTTGCAGAATTACAGTCCATACACCAGGATTCTAGAAAAATATGATTCTTGTGGTCAATTAATTAACCATTCTTCTTAGCTCTGAGCTATAGAGAAATATAGTGGTCCAAGTACTACTCATTATCTGGGTAAAAGAAAGTATTCTCACTTTTTCAGATAAGACTCTTTTCTGGAATATAGATACCAAGATTCATGCATGACATTGCCGTATTTTCTTCTGTGCTATTCAGTAAGTCTTCTGAAACTTTCCTTTTCCCTTTATGTGAACCCTTGGCCATCAATGTTCAGGGTAGATTGTCCATAGAGAACAAGATCAACCCATATTCAGGCCTGTCTTGTTTTATTACTGTCTTTGCCGTGGTGGTTCCTTATTCAATGTATGAAACTTTCAAAAGTTTTGTTTTTCTTTAATGGAACTTTATCTTTGGCCATATTGTCTAATACATTAAAGTTAACTTGCTTCAAATCTTCATTGAATTAGGTTATTTCCTTAATAGGATTTCTGACAGATGGCCATTGCTGTTAGTAACAGCAGTTGACATCCTGGAAATTTAAATACTCAAAGCAATTCAACAAGAATTACTTTAGTAATATATTAGGCATCCTAAATGGTGTGGCTTGAGCTTCAATGCATGTTGAGAGTTCTCAGCTGGGAGAGGACCTGAGCTGAAACCAGCCAGGACCATAACTCAATCCACATCAAAATCCAGACCAAGGAGTCTGATCTGGAAAGTTAGAATGGGATATGACAAGGGCTTCTGAGTGACAAACAGTACTAGTTGTTAGGGGTCAAGTCTGAGCCACAAATCAAGGACATCTGTTCAGATGGCTGCAAGTCATGTCTGGGGACATGGTCCAGAGGAAGAAACTCGCAAAAACTAGACGAATTCATGGCTTCTATTCATGGATGAACTTCAGTTCTAGTGGGAATTTGGAATAGATACCAGCTGTTTGAGGCTAGAGAGGGTGGTTGTAGTACAATGCATATGTTGCTGCCCAAAGTCTAATTGCCTCCTAAAGCAAATTACACACTGGGTATAGGGCTGCAGATGAGTTTCATGCTCCACTAAGGCAGACATAGTTATATGTTGCTCCAGCATCCAGAACCTCTTTCTTCCTTCTTCCTTGTTTTGGGCAGCCATGTGCTAGCCCCAGACAATGGATCCTGAAAGAACTAAGCTAGTCAGGCAGTCCTGGTCCCTGCCTTCTTAGCCTCCTTGCAGCAATCAGTGCCATGTGAGCCAGTTGTAACCAATAAGACAGAGGGGAGGTTTGCTGGAGATGCTTTCTAGAAAGCTTTTGTTTTTCTGTTAAAGGGAGCAGAACCGGCACAGCCCTTTATCCTTTCTTCCTGACTTGTCTGCAAATTTGTAGCCAGTAGGGGAAATGCCAAGTGAACCACAGAGCTACCAGCTCAGCCATCACGGAGCCACTAAACTAATGCCAGAAGCCACGTGAGTCCTGCAGCCTGCTATGTAAGACTCATAACCCCTTTTGTTTAAGGTACCCATAGATACTCTGTTACTCATAATGGGAAGCATTCCTAACAGATACTCCCACTCACTATGGAAATGGAAATCCTAACCACTATCACATTCAAAGTAGAGCTGAGCATATGTAGGGCAGAAGGCATGGCATGCTGTAATTTCATTCAGGAAAGCAGACTTAGGACATGGTCTGATCAGATCCCATCTGAAATGTTTGCTCTAGATTAGAAGGCCATGTTGGACATTATCTAAGATTAGCCTAGGAGAGTTAAGACATTGGAGAACTGTCAAGGAAAAGATGGTTGAAGTAAGACAATCCTAGCAACCGGAATGTTGGTATATGGAGGGCATTTCTACAAGAGGTGCAGAATTCTTCATCCTTCACACTTACTATACTAGAAAACAGTTTAGCGGGTTCTAGACTAAGTCATGGCTGGTCTCAATTTGTATTCTAGCCTGTGTTAGCTATATGACCTTGACGAAGCTATTCAATCTTACTTCTCAATTTCTTCACATTTATGATGGGGAGTAATCGTACCTACATCATAGATATGTGTGCAAAATAAATAAAATATTAATGTAATGAATTCAACTCAAAGACATGTAGTAACTATTCAATAAAGGGATGTTTGTATTATTTTGAGAAGTAGTTAAGTGTATGGCCTCTAGTGTCAGAATACCTCAGTTCAAATCTTGTATTAAGCACTTACTGTACATATAACCCTGATTAAGTCTCAGTTTTCTTTTCTGTAAAGTGAGGGTGATGTTAGCACATCCTCAAAGGATGGTTGTGAGGATTCAAATAGTGCATGTAAAGCACTTGGCAAGTTAATGTCAAATAAATATTGGCCACTATTTGTATTATCAGCTACATCCTGAACAATGTAAAAGATGTTTTGGATGTCTTATTCTCAAAAAAATGCTTCTTATTTTAGTTTCTGAAAACTAAGCTGGGCACATTGGCATGGTTCTTTAGTTCCATCTGCTTGGGAGGCTGGATAAGGAGGATCACTTGAGCCCATGATTTTGAGACCAGCCTGGACAAATAGCAAGATTTATATCTCAAAACAAAAAACAGAGAATTAAATAATGATGTGCATGCAAGAGGAGTTCAGGGAGGGAAATAATCAGCTGAAGATGGACAGGCTAGACAGAATAACATGAAGAAAGTTTGGTTTAGCTGGGTGTGGTGGTGCACCCTTATAATCCCAGTACTTGGAAGGCTGAGATAGGAGGATCATAGGTTCGAGGACAGTCTCAGGAAGTAGTGAGACTCTCATCAACCTAGCAAGACCCTGTTTCAAAAAATAAAATAAACTAGGGCTAGGGGTATAGTTTGGAGGTAGAATGCCTCTGGGTTCAATCCCTAGTGCCACAAAAAAGAGAGAGAGAGAAAAAAAAAAGAAAACTGGGTTTAAAGTGGACCTTATGAGTGGCACACGACAGTTTGTGCCTATAATCCCAATACTTGGGAGGCTGAGAGTTGAGGATTGCAAGTTCAAGGCCGGCCTCAGAAAATTAGCAAGATTCTCAGCAACTCAGCAAGACCCTATTTCAATAAAAACTAAAAAGGACTTTGGGTATAGCTCAGAGGTAAAAAGGCTTGGGGTATATCTCAGAAGCAAAATGCCTCTGGGTTCAGTTCCCAGTACAAAAAAAAAAAAGAAAGGGTGGGCCTTATGTGATCGGTAGAGTGGGGATACTGGAAGGAATGGAGAGAGGACAAGGAGTCACCTTGTATTAATCCACTTTTAGGAGACTGGTTTACACATATTATTTAGTCTTCCTTTTAGCCTCATCTTCCTAGAGTAAATGAAATATCTTATTAATATAGTTTAGGAAAACACAACATGTAGAATAGTTTAGCCCTTCCCTCATAGTTGCTCATCATATAATATTTTAAAGATCATTGTACAATGTACAGTTCAGATCATAGCTAATCCACAAAATATATAAGAATGAAAAGTTAGAGACTATGGAGCTGGAACCAAGACCAACTCAGTATTCAATCTCATACATAAATTATGTTTCACAGTGAAACCAACAGAGATATATGTAGTTTGCAGGTGCTATTTTTTTCTGTGAAATATAGAGTCTGATTTTAGAAAGGAATTTATTAGGAGTTCTTTGAAGCAAACCAAGAAAATTCTGTCTAGAACGAGGAATACTGCCTTTAAAGACTTCAGCAGAGGGCTCAAGGCTCTTCCTAACTTGACCATCCCTCCCAACATTCTCCAACCACCCACAGACCTGGGTACTGGGCCAGTCATCTTGAGGTCTCCTGAATGTGTCCTGCTCCCATGCTGGGCTCAGTACCAACCAGTGATGGCCACAGAGTAGGTGGTCAGAAACTACTGGCCAGAACCACATCCATATCCTACATGTGATGTGTCATCTGCCTGGAGTCCTTTTCTTTGATATCTCTCTTTAGCCAAAGCCTACACAACCTACACAAGGTCTGTTCCCACCACAGGAGTCCTCATTATTCTCTCCGTTCTCTAAACAACAGCATGTCATTCACCTCACTGTTGGAACAATGTGTGCCTTCCAACTGTTGGGCCACTTCTCTGGCCCCAAGCACCTTTGATGTTTTTCTCTCCCTTTCCCAGTGTGATCCAGTTGTTTCAGGTAAAGAAAACAATATGGGAAAAGACCCACAGAGACCCACAAGAACATGACATTCAGGGAATGACTTGTAGGTGAGTGATGTTGACATCCATGTCCCTTGGGGGAAAAAAATCCCTAAAAAGCAAAATCTAAATCAATTTCTCCATAGTTAAAACATTTATCATATTTTTGTTTTATGAAGACAGTTGTCTATTAATTACAGTATGACCATATTCTCTTGGACTTTTGCTAGAAATCTCAAACCTAAGCTATGGCATACCAGGCTATTAAGCTAAGTAGCTTCCAGGGCAAGGCGACCTCGTAGCTGGGAATCCACTGAACTAGAAACACTATCTTTCTTTTCTCTCAAGAAGATGAATGAAGCCAGAGTGCCCTGCCTTTTTTTTGCTATGATCCTGACATTCTGTTACAAGGGAAAGCATTGCCTGATTTGTGATTGACGAGTTTTCCAAGAGTGATATGGCCGACCACTTGCCATACAGATGAGAGTGGAGGTTGTTTGAGATTTATTCCTCCATCTCTAAGTTCCGATTCTAAGGTCTTCTTAGCATGCACAGGAGCTATTCTTCAAAGGAGTTATCTCTGGCATTTATTTCCCCTCCAACACTTCAAGCTTCAGTTCCATGTCACCATTTATTTGGATGCCAGGTGTTGTTAGATAAGCAGACATTGAATTATGAGCAACTGGAGATTATTAGACAGTGGATTTTCTTTTTTCCTTAATCTTTCTATACTTTTGTCCAGGTTTCACTGATGTGTTGCTTTGGGGAGAATTATTGAAAGATCACAGAAAAAAACAAAACAACAAAAAAACACACTACTATATAACATATTGATGTCTCTTCCAGGCTGTGGACTTCTTAGTGACTGGGAGCATATTAACTTTTTCCATATTCCTGAAGTTTCACATTGGGTCTCGTTCTTGCTACATTCTCTATAAACATTTGGTGAGTAAATGCCAATGTTTGGTAAATAAACTGTGTTGGATGAAAGATGATTACATGTTCTTTACTACATAGGCAAACAAGGTCATAACCAACAGACTCTTGATGGAACAGACCAATAGACTTGACCAACAGACTCTGACGGAAGTGACATTGTGCCAATTTCTGAACCCAAGCCTTAAGGAACTGGCAGTTTCCACTCCCTATCACTCAGAATACTTTCTCTGGAAGCCCTGCCTTCTGAGTTCAGCTACCCTGGGACTGTGGTGCTGAAGAAGCCAGTCAACAGTCTGGCAGAGTTCAGCCCTCCATCTATCCCTGCTGAGATGCAGGTGTGTGAGTGCAGCCTCCAGGCCACCAGCAAGGCCCCCTTGCAACAGAAGTATTGCCTGGCTGGGCCTTGCTGGAATTCCCTGGCCCACAAAATCAGGGGACACAATGAAATGGTTGCTGTTTGAAGCCACTAAGTTTTAGAGTCATTATCAAATGTAACAATAGATAGCCAGAACAAAATCCAGGGCTGGGAGAACCCCATGCATATTAGTCAGACATCTGCTTGTGTACTCAAATCTATGGCTCACCTGGCTAGAGCAGGATGGTAGGCTTGTGAGAAGGTTAGGCTTCTTCCCCATAGCTGACCAGGGCCAAGAAGTGCTATTTCTGTTTGTATGCTCCTGGGCAGTGTAGACAAAAGGATCAGACCGACCTCAGGACACAGAAATTTCAAATAGAATTTTATCAGCACTTAGAATCCAAGAAGAATGAACTTTTGCAATTCTATCTCCTGATTATTGGAAGAATCAACCACTGGATAGAACTAACATTTCTAATAGAATGGAAGTAGGTGGAAATTAGATATCAGACCCAAAGAGTATTC
This sequence comes from Graphiurus murinus, assembly GCA_004027655.1. Classification (NCBI taxonomy): domain Eukaryota; kingdom Metazoa; phylum Chordata; class Mammalia; order Rodentia; family Gliridae; genus Graphiurus; species Graphiurus murinus. Next base: position 4,784 of record PVLC010026242.1, on the reverse strand, counting down.
ACAGTGATGATATAGTGAAAACCATTTGATTGAATTAATATAAAAATGAAAGGTAAGCTGGGCATCATGATGCATGACTATAATCCCAGTACTTGGGAGGCTGAGACAGGAAGATTGCAAGTTTGAGGCCGGTCTTAGCAACTTAGCAAGACCCTTTGCAACTTTTTGAGACCATGATTCAAAATAAAAAGTAATAATGGTTGGGGGTATAGCTTGGAGAAAGAATGCCTCTGGGTTTAATACCCCATTCCAAACAAAACAAAACAAAATATGGCTGCAAAAAATCAGAAACGGATGGGATAAAAAATGAGAAATTTGAGCAAAGACAGGAAGAAGGTCAGTGAAAAGACAGCCATTCTGTTTGTACCTGGAATTTCTGACTCAAGGAACTGGGGAACACATTGCTACCATTTTAAATTTTTCTAAAAACAACCAAAGGGGAAAAGTCAAGAATAAAATAATGACAAGATAATGATTTAATATGAAAATCCATGGGCAGGGTATGAAGAAACTTCAGTATCAGTCTCAACACCTGGCAACTGATTTGACTGATTCTGTTTTCTTCTTGCAAAACAAAACCACTCTGCTTCCTCCATGAAATTACGTGGGCTGAATTGCAGAAGAGATAAAAAGTGGTTTAAAAAGAAAGAAAAATGATGTGCAATTACTAAATGGTATCAACTCTTGAGAAGTTTGGGATAGAAAAATCTTCCTTTTCAAACATATACACTCCTTTAAAATTAAATAAATGATTCTTTTACTATTATACAAGTGTGGATTATTAGGTTTTATATAAAAAATGTATATAGGCAGTGTTGCAACCCTGTAATCCCAGCTACTTGGGAGGTTAAGGCAGGAGAATTGCAAGTTTGAGGCCAGCCTGGGCAACTTAGTGAGACCCTGTTTCAAAATAAAAACTAAAAATGGGCTGGGGATGTACATCAGTGATAAAGCACTTACCTTCCATGTGCAAGGCCCTAAGTTGTTTAATCCTCAGTACTGCAAGCGTGTGGGTGTATAAATATATATGTGATACTGAATGGAAAGCACATGAACCAGCAAGACACTAGTGTTTCTCAAGCATGAAATTCAAACCTGAGACCCACCCCAGACCAACTAAATCAGAATCTTTGCACTGGAGGCTCAGGAATCCCCATTTTAACAGATGTCCTGGGCACTTTTACTGCACCTCACATAGTTTAAGGACTGCTGTACTCCCTTGCATAATATGAATAAATATGCTACATTCACCCCACCCTTGTTCCTTTGTTTGCTACTTCACCCTCCAGGAACACCTTTCTCCTCTCCACCTTCTGTACCCCGTGGGTCAAGAGCCACTGGCTTCTTGGGGCTGTCCCTGACTTCCTGTTCTCTTGTCCATGAACTCTAATTATGCCACTTAATCCTGTCTTATCCTATTTTGTAACCTCTTTCATGTGTGTAGGAAATCCCCTTCACAGCTTAATTCCACTAATTCCTGCCCAGGGCAAGAGAGAACCCAATTTAAATGGTTTCTCTCTCTGACAAGACCTGTCTCACAGCCCTGTTTCTTTCTGAAGTATGTGCTTTTACTTCTTGTCTTCCAAGAAAGAAGAAAGAATGGGTCTTAGATCTGTATAAGGACAGAAAGTCCCAAACAGCAGATGTCTTCCAGAGAGCACTGTGAAGTCTATACACCATGCCACCATTGTACTGGGCTTCATTGACTGGACCTTAAGAGGTACAAGTTTTCTTCCATCACTATTGATTATTTTGGGTTCTCCCTACATTATCCCTCTCAGCATTAACATTAATTAACTGAAGAAAATGTGTCTATCTTTCCCCCAACTCTAGGATAATCTTAAGGGCTACAATGTAGTCCTAGACTTCTTATGTAACTCCTCCACCCTACACCTTTATTACCATCTGTCTTCCCTCTTCCTTTGGAACTGCCACTCCCATAGTCTTGCCATATTTCTTTCAATCCTTTTTATTCAATATGAACCCAGACTCCTGGTCACAGCTGATTGGTCCAGAGGTGGGCACATGATTTAAAGCTGGTTCAGTCAGGTCCTTTTCTTCCTGGATATTTTGCAAACATGGGAGAAGTTTTGGTTCAGAATAAACCCAAGAGGGTATTCCCTATGTGGACCAGAAAAATGGAGGAAATAGTTCTGCAGAAAGAGAGAGGTGTGCTGAAGAAGGAGAGAGAGAGATAGATGGATAGATAGAAAGAGAAACTGGCAAATGAGTTATGAAGAGAGTTCCAATGGCATTGTATTTTTACGCCTTAATATCTTTTGGAACTGAGAAGAAAGGTATACTCTTTATATTTTTTAGAACAAAGTGTTAAGCTAATTCTGGAGGTCCCAGGGAAGTCTGGAAAGACAAAGAAGACAAGGGAAGGGGGTTGTGGATGGTTTCTAGGTAGCCAATCCTTAGGGTCTAACAAAACATGTATTATCTCATTTAATCTTCGAAACAACCATGTGGTTTTAAAAAACTATCATTAGTATTATTTCTGTTTTAAAGGTACGCAATCAAGCTTAGAAAGGTTAGGTAACTTGTCCCAAAGCCATTTCCTACTGAGCTTGGAAGTGGAGGTGGGGCTCATGCTCAGGTCCATCTGGCTCCACCATGCAGTACTGCACGCTCATGGGTGGGGCACTGAGGGGTTTATTAATGACTACTTCTGTACTATCAGGCCAGGCTAGGTGGATTTGAAGGAATCCTACAACCAGTCCTGTATCATTAGTGGGGATTGTGACTTGTGCTGCCCTCTAGAGGAAGAATGGAACAAGTAAAGTGTTACCTGCCCAGCCACCCAGGGACCTGGAACCTGGGTCTTCTAAGAGGTTCTAAGAGGGAGCAGCTGGTTGCCACAGTCCTGAGAGTTCCACTGCCAAGAAGAGCAGCTGGTATGGGTCATCCATGCCAAAAGTAATGATGGAGATCCAGCCTAGTCACCATGAAAGAACAACAGGGGGTGCTAGGGAGAACCGCTCAGAGAATGTTGTCCCTCTCCATCCTACTACCCAGAGCTGTGGTCACCTTTTATGTCTCAGATGGGGTTGTGGAATGAGGGTAATGGTGGGAGTCAAGAAGGTAAATATTATACTAAAAAGGGGGGAAATAATGGAATGGGACAAAGTCAGGAGCTCTGAGCAAAAGTCCAAACCTCACTTTCTTGACCAGGAACAGATTGCTAACACAGGATAACATATCAGCAGGAACAGGCTCTTAACCTTGTCCTTTTAAAAAGAGATTAAATGATTTATCTGAAATTACTCAGCTAGTTAGAGACAGAATCTGAGTTGGAGTACAGAATTCAAGCCAGCCTTGAATTCTTGAGATTTTTTTCTACTCCATGGGGTGACTTTTCTTTGTGTACCAATAAGATGAATAAAAAGCTGCATATTGTCAGGTTGGGGAGATAGCTCAGTGGTCGAGCATATACTCAGGATGCTTGAGGCCCATGGTTCAATCCTTGCACTGCAAAAATAAATATGAAGGAAAGGAAGGAAAAAGGAAGAAAAGAGAAAAATTTATTATAGTTTGGATCTAAAATGTCCTCCAAAGCTTTTGTGTTAAGCTATGCAGCCAGGTTTGGGGGCAGACATGGCTGAAGGCATGCCTAGGGGTGTGTTCTCTCTCTCTCCCTGCCCCCATGAGCTGACAACATGTTCTCACCCTGTCTCTCTGCCCCCTGCCATGATGCCTTGAGGACCTGCAGCCTAGGCTCCTGCTTAAAAGTCAGCTGAACATAGACTGAAATCTCTAGAACTGTGAGCAAATAAAATTCTTTTTCCTCTAAGTTTTACATGTCAGGTGTTTGGGTCACAGTGGTGAGAATGCTAAGACAAAATTACATGTAGCAGACCTGGACATTTCTCATTCCTGGATAATATCCTTACCACTATCCTCTAGATGAAGTGAACAAGTAAAATTAAAAGAGAGTTCTAAAATCTTTATATTTGATCAGTGATTTTGGAACATTCAGTATGAGTGTTGAGCTATTGCAAGGATCTGAATATATCTAAACTATCAGAATATTCATTCTTTCCTCTTTTCCCTTAAGTACAGGCTCCGGTGGCTTTGATAGTCCAGTTGCGCTCCTTGGTGTGCCCACACAGAGGAGGTGCTCAGTACACATGTTTCCTATGCTCGGGAACATGAGAAGTGTGATTTTTCCTGCAGAATCTCATGCTGTTCTCCTTGGATGCCACTAGGCAGCTGTGACTCAAGCGCCCCTGCAGCTACTGGGTTCTTGTGAATGTCACCTCAATTCTGGCTGGCTGACAATGGAAGAAGCCAGATGGTCCTGGGAGGCCTTAGTCCACCACTTCCAAATCATGAAAAATCCTCTTTTCATTTGTAGGCATTTAGAAAAGATGAATAGAGAGAGGCCTTTTTTTTTTTTTTTTTTTTAATCCACCATCCTTCATTGACACTTTCCTTACCATGGAATTAGATAAAAGGCATAAAGAGATAAGGATTAGTTGAAAGGGCATTTCCAGCCCTAAGAGAATATTCAAATTATTTCAGATGATGCCAAGAGTTCCTTAAAAGAAAATATTATTGGAGGAATGAATAAAAATGTTGACCTAGCCGGGCGTGGTGGCGCACGCTTGTAATCCCAGCATTCGGGAGGCTGAGACCTGAGGATCCGGGTTCGCGGCCAGCCTCAGCTACCTAGTGAGGCACTCCGCAACTTAGTGAGACTCGGTTTCAAAATAAAGAATAAAAAATAGGGCTGGGGGTGTAGCTCAGAGGTAGAACACCCCTGAGTTCAATCCCCAGTACCG
>PVLC010026241.1:0-22868 GCA_004027655.1 Graphiurus murinus | reverse complement strand
TGTTCACTGGCATCTCTGGTCCAGAAGTTGTAGACACCAAAGCACCTTCTACCTCCTGGTATGCTGGGCTCTCTGCACCTTGGGGCTGGAAGGGAAACACTGAGATGATCTATCCCGTCCTCTTCCTGTTACGGGAGGAGCTGTTAGGGTTTGCTCTGAAATGTTCCCCAAAGTCTCGTTTTGAAATCGTGGTCCCCAGTGCAGCAAGGCTCAAAGGTAGGGCTTCCAGGCAACGACTGCCTCATGAGGGCCCTGACCTCATCAGGGGGTTCACCCAGAGATCACGAGTGGACTGCTGGGACGAGATCACTGCAGGCATGGCCCTGGAAGGATTTGTTTTCTCCCCAACCCCTTCTCTTCTCTTTTCTCGTCTGTCCATCTGTCCATCTGTCCTCTCTGCTTCCTGACCGCCACGCCGGGCAGCCTCTTCCTCCACACACTCTCCCGCGCCATGATGTCACGCAGGCGCAGAGCAGTGGAGCTGCTGCCACGGACGGAAGCCTCTGAGACCATGAGCCAGAATAAACCTTTCCTCCTCGCGCTGCTCTGGTCACGTATTTTGGTTACGACTACACCAAGGTGAGCAGTGGTGGCAGGAGGAAGCACGCATGAGCAGTGGCGTGGGTACTCTTCTGGGTCATTGCCCAATGCCCCTGCAATACAGCCGCACACAGTTCTCGGCCTTGTCTGTGCTCTTGTCACCATACCACATTGCTTTGTTGGTTAAACCTGTTTGCTGCCCAGCTGTCACTTTTGTGTCTTTTTTTTTTTTTTTTTTTTTTTTTTGCCGTACTGGAGATGGAACCTAGGGGCCTTCTACCTCCAAGCTGCACCCCCAGCCCTATTTTTTATTCTTTATTTTGAAACTGGATCTCAGTAAGTTGCGGAGTACCTCACTAGGTAGCTGAGGCTGGCCTCGAACCTGGATCCCTGGATCCTCCGGTCTCCACCTCCCAAACGCTGGGATTACAAGCGTGCACCACCTCACTTTTGTCGTTTTAATGATTGCATATTATTATTTATGTATGTATGTATGTATGTATGTATGTATGTACCAACAAACTGCATTCTACCTCCAAACCACATCCCCAGCCTTATTGTGTGTGTGTGTGTGTGTGTGTGTGTGTGTGTGTGTGTGTTGAAACAGGGTCTCCCTAGGTTGCTGAGAATCTCGCTAAGTTGCTGAGGCTGCCCTGGAAACTGTCTCAGTCTCTCAGGTACTGAGATTATGAGCATGCACCACCATGCCTAACTTAATTGCATGTTATTAAACATGGGTTTAAAATCCACATGTAAAGTGAACAACCCTATGATATTTAAGATATCATAACGCTTTCTCTTAACCCATATATTTATCACTCTGCACATGCTGGGTTGGGAGCTGTACATGTAATTTCTGCGTTAATTCCACAATAACCTTTAAAGTAGGTTTTATAACTGCCGGCTCAGAAGATCAAGCTTTTGTAAGATCCCACGGCTATAAGTAAGGCAGCTAGGATTTGAAACTGTTCCTGTCTCCAAAATCTCTGCCCTTGGAAGCTAAGTGCTATGTGCATGTATGTCCCTATCACTCTGAACTTTATTATAATATGAAATTATAATGCACCAATAAAAGTATATATTTAAAAATCTGCCTTGTGAGTACCCCACAGTTATATGGACATTCAACATAAATAAACTATCACACTTGAGATTTTTGTCAATATTGAATTTGAAAATGTCAAATCAGAATAAGGTATTTTTCTTAAATTATTATACTGCTTTACTTTCTTTTAAAAGTTAAATTCAAGGAAACTGTTAGTATGAATGGGACGATGCATTTAAATCCCCTAAGAATGAAGCTATTTAAATGTTCATAAATGAATCTGACTTTAGCTCCTTCATCAGTAACTGTATAATATTTGGAAATAGAGGCCTTGCTTTTAATTTTGTAATCTTTTACTCAGAATTTTAAGTTCTAGCTGTTAACCTGAAATTTCTTTCAGGGTTAGGGAATATAGATAAGTATATGTTGTTCTCTTCTGATTGTAAGTTGTTTTCTTACTCAGGAATCACTCTATTTGAGACACCGCTGTATGTTGCACACTTGCGCATGCACACACTGGTAGAGCAGATCAGCCACCAGCATCTTTCCTTTCTCCCTTACTTAGTTCTGCCTCCCTCCAGCCTGTTTTATTCACATGTTCTCATCCCTTTTGATGCCTCTCACACTTCCTCCAGCCTCTGAAGCCTTTGCCCTTTATTGAGGAAAATTCCTCTCAGTTTTCATCAATTGCAATAAATACAGAGAAAAAGACACTTTGAAGTTATTTAGACCTGAGATTGAAAGTTAGTTCTGAGACTTAACTGAGACCTTAGGCTACAATTTCTTTACTTGTAAAATGGGATGAGTGGTACCTTTCTCACAAAGTCATAAGGTGATTAGCTAGGATCATGCATAAAAAGTACCTAGAGGAGAGCCCAGGCACACTCCAGGAATTCAAACATAAACATTCTCACCTGCCCTTCACTCCCTCCCAGGTTCCACTTGTGAAACTAGGCTTTATAACTCCTCAGAGATTTCATGAGATCTTGCATCTACGCCAACATCTTTCTCTTCCATAAATTGACTACTTTTCCTAGTGTAACATTTTCAAAACCCTAATTTTTTATCTTATATTATTTTAAAGCTACTCTCATTATAAATTACTCTCATACTGATTTATCCCATTAATTTTAAAAACCTCTTTATGAGTTAAATACAGTTTTGCTGATTATCCTGAAAATTCTACCCACCATGTATAATATTCTACAAACAAATATCATCAAGTATCGGCAGCCTAAATAATATAGTATGCTTATCAATCTTTGAAATTAACACTGATTCATTACTGTTGAACTGTACTTCAATTTCATGAGTTTTCACTGCTTTTTTTTTTTATTCTCAGATTTAATTCAGTATCCCAGGTAGCATTCAGTTGCATTCTTCATCTTTTACATCTTCTTTTGATTTCTTTCAAAAGTTTTGTCATTTTCAACATACAGACTCTGAACATCATTTGTTAGATTTGTACTTAAATACTTTTTTCTGTTACGCATGCTATTTTTTAAAATTGGCTTCTGATTATTTATTTCTAATATGTAGAAATATGATCAATGTTTGTGAATTATCTTGATAATCTTCAGCCTTGTTAATTTTATTTCTTAGTTCTAGGAATTCTTTTATAGATTCTCCCTTCTTCTTCTCTTCCTCCATTCCTCTCTTCCTTCCTTTCTTCATATTAGGGGTTGAGCCCAGGGGCATGCTGCCTCTGAGCTATGTCCCCAGCCCTTTTCATTTTTTATTTATTTTTTAATTTTTTATTTTCTTGTGGTACTGGAGATTGAACCCAGGACCATTCTACCTCCGAGTTACATCTCTAGCCCTATTTTTCAGTCTTTACTTTGAAACAGGGTCTCATTAAGTTGCGGAGGGCCTCACTAAGTAGCTGAGGCTGGCCGTGAACCTGGATCCTCCAGTCTCAGCCTTCCAAGTACTGGAATTACAAGCGTATGCCATCATGCCTGACTTCATTTTTTAATTTTGAAACAGGGTCTTGCTAAATTGCAGAGGCTTGCTAAATTGCTTTAACCTCCTTTCTCAGCCTTCCAAGTATTGGGATTATAGGCATGGACCTATGTAGATATTCATGTACTCTGCAAATAGGAACCATTTCTATTTCTTTCTAATGTATAAGTTTTTAATTCCTTTTTCTTACTTTAATTGCAGTGGCTAGAACTTCCAGTATTATGTTGAAGAAAAATGGTAAAGAGTGGGGGATCCTTGCCTTGTTCTTGATCTGAAAAGGGAGAACATTCATTCCTTCACCACAAAGTATGATGTTACCTATGTTTTTTGTTGTTGTTCTTTTGTAGATGACATTTAGAAGGTTAGAAAATTCACTTCTTAGTTTGCTAAAAGATTTATCATGAATGGATATTGAATTTTGTAAATGCTTTTTCATGTCAATCGATAAGATCATCTGTGGGTTTTTCTTTTTTTAGTTTATTGTTATTACATTAATTGATATTTCAAATATTGAACCAAACTTGAATTCCTGGGATAAATTCCAATTGGAAGTGGTGTATAACTGCTAATATTTTGTTAAGGATTTTTACCTTTAGGTTTATGAGGGATATTAGTGTTATTAATTTTTTGGTAATGTCTTCATCTGATTTTGGTATCAATGCTGGCCCCATAGAATGAGAAAGTATCCCTTTACCTTATATTTTCTAGAAAAGATTGTGTTGAATTGGTGACATTTTTTCTTTAAAAGTTGGAAGAAATTGCCAGTGAAACTAGCTGGACTTTAGAGTTTCTTCTTTGGTGGGAGAAGGTTTTCTAACTGTAAATTTAATTTCTTTAACAGAAGACTGTTCAGCTTATCTCTTTCTTCAGTGAGTTTGGTTGTTTGTAATTTTTAAGAAATTGGTTTAGTTCATCTAAATTATTGAACTTATATGCATAGAATTGTTCTTAGTGTTAATTTCTTTCCTTTTCATGTCTATTGGATCCGTGATAATATCTTTTTTTATATTGATAACTTTGTCTTTTCTTGTTTGTTCTTTGTTCTTCATCAATGTAGAAATAGATATTTATCAATTTTACTATATTTTCATAGAATTGACTCTAGATTTGATTTTTTCTCTGTCACCTGTTTTTAATTTCATTGATTTTTGTTCTCATTCTTTTTTTTTTTTAATTTTAAAACTATGTACCGTTGTTTCCATCTTCCTGGTTGCTTTGGGTTCATTTTATTTTTCTTTTTCTAGTTTCTTAAAGTAGAAATTTAGATTATTGTCTTGAGCCCTTTTACTTTTATAATACCTTCAGGTGATGTTATAAATTTCCTTCAAATCATTACTTTAGTAATATCCCACATACATTGATAAGGCATTGTTATATTTTTTGCTTTTAATCATACATATTTTAAAGAAATGAAGAGTAGATGTTATGTTTTAATTGCCCCGATATTTACCATTTCTGTTGTTCTTTCATTGTTCCTGATGTTTCAAGAAAGCTCTTGTTTGTTTTTCTTCATCTTAAAAAGTCTTGTCATATCACCTTTATTTGTCAAGGATGCTTTCACTGGATATAGGATTCCAAATTGACAGTTCTTTTCTTTTAGGATTTGAAAAATGTTTTACTTCTTTCTGGCCTCCGTGATTTCTGATGACAAAATCAAGTTATCTGAATCATTTATCATTTTAATCAGACTGCTTTCAGGAATTTTTTCTTTGTATTCACAGTGCAGCAGTTGGGGTGACATATTGGGCATGGGTTTCTTGAGGCTGATCTTCTCTGTTGAGTTTTTTTAATCTGCTAGTGTGTGTGTGTGTGTGTGTGTGTGTGTGTGTATTTTTTTTTTTCGGTATTGGGGATTGAACTCAGGGGCATTCTATCTCCAAGCTACACCCCCAGCCCTATTTTTTATTCTTTATTTGGAAACCGAGTCTCACTAAGTTGCGGAGTGCCTCACTAGGTAGCTGAGGCTGGCCGCGAACCTGGATCCTCCGCTCTCAGCCTCCCAAATGCTGGGATTATAAGCATGAGCCACCACACCTGACTTAGTTTGTATTTAAACTAGATTCCAAACATTTTCAGTCATTGTTTCTTCATTTTCTTTAATACCTTCCTTGAGTTTCTCCTCTCCTTCTGGATTCTGATAACATTTGATAAAATTGTTCATTTTTCTCCTATTGTTTGTATCAGAAATTTTCTATTACTTTATCTTCAAATGTACTGACTTTTCCCTCTATTTAAAATCTGACCTCTGTGTGCACTACCCAGCAGCCAGTCTATACCATAGTTTAGTGGTCTATACCATAGTTCAGTTCTCAAAGGGTTTGGTAGATTGTTTAAAGTCAGATCCATGCATGTCTAGCTCAGAGGTGAGCCCAGAAATACATACACTGCTTTATGGGGTCACCATTTGTGGGACCAGCTCTCCTCTCTGTGATCTTCCTGATATATCTGACTCCCTGGAGTCATCTTCCCAGTTATCTGGCCAAGAAGTCAAAGCTTTCGTTTTTCCTCTCAGCCCTACAATTCTTAAAGTAGCACCTGCATCCAGGACCAAATGGCAAGAGGATAGAGAGACCAAAAAAAAAAAAAAAGGCAACAATGATTTGCCCTATACTCTCTGGCTCTCTGGTCAGGGAGGGGTTCCAGCCGCTGCCACCACCACCACTGCCATTGGATATCTTGAAGACTGATGTACCAGTATATCAAATTCATGTCCACTTCCTTGTTCTGCCTGCTACTGCTTTTTCCCCCTGCAATCTGTCCAGAACCTTGGAAGACTCCTAGGCAGTCTGGGGTTCAAAGCCAGACCGAGACCCCCTTACTTTTAATATATTTGCTTATTTGTTCAATCCTAGTGTACACAGAGGATGAGTTTCTGGACCCATTTCCCTGTGAGATACAAATTTAGCAACTAGAATACAATATTTTTGTACAGGTCTTTTTCTTTTTAGTTTTACAGTATCAAGTCAGAAACACTTTCTAAAGCTATTAGGGTGAGCGTCTTCTACCCCTTTTCATGTATTTGTATAAGCCATTAATTTGTAATGTATTTGTTATATGCGTATGACTTATAGTTAGAATCATTTGGTAAGACAGAGTTTTAAAGGTTGGATTTCACATTTTTAACATACTGGGAAATACCAGTATGCCCTAACATTCTTTGATCTCCTTTTTGTATCTGCAGCCTGCAAAATTGTATGTAAATATAGTTATTTCTTCCACTTACTACTTACTTTGACATAGCTCAATAATAATTATTATTTGTTTTTCTTGAATTACTATAGTAATAGCATGTGAACAGTATTCTAGGAACTGATTGGTGATTATATCATGGATATATAATGTTTGATAATTGAAAATAAGATTTTTAAAAAATTCATGACAGCCATTGTGTTTCAGAATTCATATAAAAATACCAGTCACATGATATTAGAAACCAAAGTGTTACTATATTGTTGCCCTCTGTTTCATGTTGCTGGATCCTCCCTCCACTCCCCACCCCAACAAACTATGATTTCTGGTCTTTTTTGACTCTGTGAGCTAACCACCTTGATAGTGCAGAAAATGGTCGGGTATTATCTGGTGTTTGCTATCTTACAGGCGTAATCTAGGCCATTAGCAGTTAAGATTCAAGAATGTCATTCCTCTTCCGCATCAGGAAGGGATGAGCTAGAAAGGCTGTCCATTTAGAATAAAGTTCACCTTTTGTTGGATCACTACTTTCTCACTAAAAAAGTAAAGTGTCCTTGATCAGTATAGATAAAAATGTTATCAAAGAGCTAAGCTGAAAATACAGCTGGCGAACCGAAATGCTCTCTGGCTTTTCTCACCCCATCTTCATAGCTTGAATTCACTTTTAGAATTTGAAGTACTGTGTTTTGGGGTTCAAAACACCATGGGAGCTCCGGCTTTCAAAGTGGCACGCAACCTCTCTTTGAAGTGATTCTGTGGCTGTAGTTGAAGAAAGAGTTTGTTTTATTGGATAGGTTTAGGGTTGGTTATTGACAACAATCATTCTGGGAGGTGGATATTATTGTCCAGAATGCTAGAGTTGTTTTATGAACTATTTATATTAGTTTTTTTTTTTTTTTTTCCAGTACTGGGGATGGAACCTGGGGCATTCTACCTCCGAGCTATAGCTCCAGTCCTATTTTTTTTAATTCTTTATTTTGAAAAAGGGTTTCACTAAGTTGCAGAGGACCTCACTAAGCAGCTGAGGCTGGCAGCAAACCCGGATCCTTCAGTCTCAGCCTCCCAAATTCTGGGATTACAAGCGTGCGCCACTACGCCTGGCTTATATTTAGTTCTGATGATAGGAATAATCCCCCAAAGCAGACTGTTAGCACCAAAACCACTATAATGAGTTAGAATATCACTGAGAAGACCTATGAGTAACAGATTTTGTAATAACTAAAGTAGGATGATATGTAGTTCTGCCAAGTTGATTGTTACTGATATAAAAGAAGCCCAACAATGAATACAAATTTGAGATGAACATTTATTCTTTGATGGAGAGAGTAAAAGGTAATCTGGGCCATAGATCAGAGAGTCCAAAATTGATGTCACCCTTTTCTCCCACTAAAAGAAGGTATCTTTGCACTTTGCATTCTTCATTTAGGAGAGTTTTTTTTTTTTTTTTTTTTTTTTTTTTTTTAGGAAAGAGGGCAGCCACAAAGAAACATAAAGTTTATTCTGTATGTAAGTTATAAAATTCATTAGATATGAAATTCATTCATTTTAAGATGCAAGTTTTTGCTAGGGCTTTGCAAGTGGTACAAAACAAACGAGTTGCTTAATCAGAAATGCAGAATACATTCCATCTAGGAATCTAAGGGCAAGAATTGAGCAGAGGACTAAAACAAGAAATGGAAAGGATACAAGATGCCTTGATTGCTCCTTTTGGGTCACACTCCATTCCTGAAGTCTCAGTCAGCTCTCTCTCTACTGTACCTCAAAACAACTTGCCACACAACTTAGAGGAAGGAAGATTTATTTGCTGCAGGTTTTTTTTTTTTTCTTTTTTTGAGATTTCAGGGGTTAGCCCATGTCAGGCCAGGTCTGCAGAGTTCAGGACATGACAGCAGGAAGCCAAGAAGGCAAGAGAGCAAGGGCTCTCCTCTCACATCGTGGAAGCCAGAAGCAGCGCGCAAGCAAGGGGATTCAAAGACTAAAGTACAGTCCCTCTGGCAACACCCCCAGGGACCCACCTTCTCCAGCCACACCCCACAAACTAGGTTACCACCTGGTAAATCCATCACAATGGATTAATCTACTGATAAAATTATAACCCTCATGACTTAATTACATCAACCCTGAACATTAATACCATTAATACATGAGCTCTTCAGGGGACATTCTACATCTAAGTATAACACTAGAGCAATCAGCTGTGTATGGGAAGTTGGAGCATTTAATATAAATATTGTATCTGGAGTTTTCCCTGGGTTTGTGTATATGTTGGCACCCGCATTCGTAACATTTGATAGGGAATGTTTAAACTTGATAGGCTACTCAACAATCATTTATTCCAATACTATGTTTAAATGCCCTAGCTTATTATAATTAAAGCCTCCAATGATATGTGGCCTTCAGGAAAGTTACAATATATATCAAGCTTGCAAATAGTTTTTCAACTATTTTCATTCACTAGCTGTCAAATCACTTTTAAGAGGTTTCTTCCAGGTGGCTGCTCTGTATCTCAGAGAGCACTGCATTTCTAAGAGTATTCTATTTTTTAAAGGGATAACTTCCCGTAGTCCCTCTTATATAATCCGTCACCATTTTTAGGAACTCAGTAGAATGCATGCTTCCTTCCTCCCTATCATGTCCCTCATGGAGTTGCACTTGCTTTGCACTGGATCCCCCATCCCCTTCCTTCCCTTTACTCCTGCTGTTGTGTGTTGGAACTTTTTTTTACAGCCTAAAAAACTTAACTTTCAATTTTAGAAAATATAGCTGTAAATGATGTGGCATTTTCGAAAGGTCACATTTTTTATGGTTGGAAGGAAAATCGGAAATATTTGTGAGTCATTTTAGTTGTCTAAGCGAGTTTAGTGCCAGTTTTTCTGTCCAAGGTTAGATGTGTGATTTAAACACAGAACATCACTTATCTCCATATTCCTGAGTTTAGGTTTTGTGATGAGACAGAATATAATAATACAGTCCCTGGGAGTAAGAAATTTTTTTATGCATACTTGTGGATGGTTTGTTGCTTTCATCAGCTTTTCTGTTTCTGCCTCTTGATAGTAGTGGCATTATATCCAGACAACAGCCACCTCTCCAGTCACTGTTTCAGAACTGAGCTCTCAGTTTCCACCGCAAGCTAGGAGAGACAGGCACACCTGGTTTTCTCTTCAGCTTTGTCATTTATTTAACAGAGTCACTTTGAGCTAGTTATTTCACTTCTTTGAACTTCACTTTTTCTCATTTATAAATTTGAGGGAAAGAGTTATATAGCTGTTGACCTTTAAAAATATCACTTAGCATGGTTCCTGGAAAAGAATTGCTGCTCTGTAGGTTGTATCTAGTATTAATGTTTAATTCATGATGTAGATATGATGTAGATGTTTCCTACACAACATAACTTCACCAATAAAAAGCAGCATGTCTTGGTTAACTTGCTAGCCCCTCTGTTGCTTTGAAGAGCAACTGTATATGGCTCTCCAAACTTGAAACTACAATGAAAAGTTGGGGTGATGAGAGTAAGACAGACTTAGGTGCGAATGGATGAAATAAGTGGCAGGCTCATTAGCTATTCTGATAATGTCAAATTGGTTGAGCTGATTAAATTGTGAAAACTCTAAGTAGAGTTAAAAGAGGATTTTCTGTAGAATAAAGAAAATGGTACGATACATTTGGAGACTAAAACCCAAATACATGAAGTAGAAAATGGAAATTGAAAAAACAAGACTTGTATATGGTAAAGCAAAGCATAGGTTGAAACCAGAATATACATGTCAGCATGTATATATTTTACTTTAGATCCTGTGATTTGTATTTTAATATCAATAAAAGAATATTTTATTTTTAATATTTTTATTGGTGCATCATAGTCCCACATTGTAGTGATGGTGAAATACAGTAGCCCTGCTTTGCTCATTATTGGCCAGACCTTGAGTTGAATATCCTGCTTTTGTCTTTTGGACTCTAGAATCCATAGAAAAGCAGGAGACCTAATAAAAGGAATATAAAATAAGGCCCCTGAAGAAAGGGTATAGGAGTTGTGAATCTTTAGTTTGAAGAGAAGTTTAAGAGGCCACTTAGTAACATCTTCAAATATGTGAGGGGTTGTCATGGAAAGAATGCCCAGCAATGGTTTGCTTTCTCACTAAGAACTCAAGAGAAGCCTGGGTTAGATACAAAAAAGCACTTGCAAGAAAGAGGTTTGGCTTTGTTCCTAGAGGTGAACTTTACATGCCTTCATTTAGCAGTTGTTGACTTATAGTCTCAGCCTCAAAATTAGTTCCATATCTTATACTAGCTTTTATTGCTTGGTTCTTTCATGCATGTTTGTCTGTCTTTGGCATCTCTGATTGCCCTTTCTCTGTTCCAAATTATACAGTAGCAGAGAAAACTAAAGGAATTCTCATGGCCACTAAAAGAGACTTTCTCAGTCCTGATCAATTAGCAAACTACAGAGGCAGAGTTTTCTCTTCAGTATAATGAATATATTGGGAATTACTATTTACCTAAAATAATAGTAAGTTCCATTCAAAAAAAGAAACTCTTTCCTCAAGACATGTGCACAGTTGTTGATGGAAAAAGTCTCTACATAAAAGTTTGTACCACAAGGATAGTTTAGTAAATTGATTAAGTAATTATGTTTCTTATCATAAGATATGTAAAATATACACTGCATGTATTTTTTAAGGTGGGAGCTTGCTAAGTTCAGAGAGTTTAAAAGCTAAGAATATAGAAAACACCAAGCACATTTGTCATAGAATATGAAAGTGAGTGATAAGTAGTTAATATATGACAACTCACTGCGGTAAAAATAGTAGAGGAGGAGTCAAGTGATCGTGTAGTTGACCCTGTACTCAATCACAAACACTAAATCGGGACTGGTGCTGAATTTTAAGTGCCTTTTTCTTGGGTCTTACTTTTGTGATCTTTCTTTAGAACAGTTCTGATATACCCTTCAGAAGGCTGGCCTCTGTGGATGTAGTCGGTGCCAAATCACAACACAGAACAAGGGACTGTTCTGTTTTAGTTGCTGAGAATAGTGCTTAATAAGTACTATTTGACAACATGCTGAATTAAGAGAATGTTGTAAGGATGTTTCACAAAGGAAAGTGGGTATAGCATCTGATGTTTACAAGTTCTATTTATATATGAGTTGATAGCAATAGAAAGCCATGCTTAAAGTTTTATTTTTAAAACTTTATTCAACATGTATGTTGAGAGAAAATGATTTCATCTGGTCCCAGATATATGTAATATCTCAAATATAGCTAATGCTATTTTAGAATCCAGTTTTTTGCCTTGTTGGTTTTCAGTGTGTCAGACCCTAATAAATTGATTTGTGTTAACCAAACTCATGTAGTACTAATTTGTTAGCTGGGATATATCTGTGATTATTTCCTTTTTCTTGTCTTTGACTTATCCTACAATCTTGTTTTAGTTTCTAATCATAAGCAACTATGGTTTCCTCCTTAAAAATGGATCCCAAGTAGAAATTATACTGTATTCTTGTGTGTGTGCGCGTGTTTGTGTGCGTGTGTGTGTGTGTGTGTGTGTATGTATGGTAGTATAATAAAGGTCAGTGAGATTTAATGTCCAAAAGGAGAAATAATTATCAAAAAATTTTATAATACTTCCATTTACATTTCAGTGCCACAGGCTAAGCATTTATCTTGAATTTAGTTCATTGTAGATTTTAGCATGTGAAAGTACTCTTATGGGACATTCAAATCCAGTTCCATTATTAAATAGACAGTCTATAATCTATAATCATGTACAACATATAAATAACGTGTGTGTTGAAGTATAAAATACTGTAACCTGTGGGTTTTTTTTTTTTTCCCCAATTAGGCTTCTTTCTTAAATATGCTTTGGAGAAAAGATATGATTGATCCCTCATAGTTTTGCGTCCTAAAGAGTCTTTGCTTCACTGACATGAAATTGTGTGTGATGTGTAGTGTCTCTGAATATGTAAGTAGCAGTCTGTGTTGCACACTGGTAATATACTCGTGGCCTTATTGTGAAGAGACATCTATATTTTGTTACTGGTGATAAAGCCTAAAGAAAACCTGAATTGCCTCATATTAAAATAGTAGCTATTCTTTTATTATTAGCTATTCTAATAAACAGTGTTTATTCTTTAGTATCTATCTTTTCCTTACGTTGGCACTGGTGCAATTCTCTTGAGCAGAACAAATGCCAGAGTCACAAAAAGAGGAGGTAAGCTATGCAGAACAATCGACTTGGGGCTGGTTTTCATTACTGAAAAAGCCCAATGTAAACTAATACTTGCCTTATATTTTACCAATAACTGGCACTTGGGTGGCGTTTATGGTTTACAGAGTACACTCACTATCCTTCCTATTTAATTCTCATGACAATTGATGAAAGATCTATTGTTCTCACCTTGCAGTTTAGAAAACCACCTCCAAAATCTTGTAACTTACCTGGAGCACGCAGTTGGTGTCAGGCTGGGCTTCATGCTCAGCACTCAGATCTCAAAGCCAGCTGACTGTTGCTTCCCAGGACCCCCTGGACTTCCCTTGTAGCCTTGATAGTACACTGAGATATATACTTCAGTGTACTGTATATGTGCTTGTATGAAATCTGAGTGTCCCATTTAGGTGATAGAATGAGCTCTTTAATTTTTCTGCTCAAGTGACATAATATTTGGGACTGAGAAGCAGGAAGCTGTGCGTTAGTCTTGATATTGGCACAAAGTGATTGGGAACTTTGTGTACATTTTCTCAATTCTAAAAAAAAAAGAAGCTGGTCTTTAGGTTTTCCACACATCCTTCTAGTTCTAAAGTTCTGTGGTTCCAAATTTAGTTATTACCATTTCACTTGCTTTAAAAACCCTTTGTCTAGCTGGATGTGGTGGCTCATATCTGTAATCCCAGTACTTGGGAGGCTGAGACAGGAGTATTGCAGTTTCAAGGCCAACCTCAGCAACTTAGTGAAATCTTCAGGAAGTTAGTGAAACTCTGTTTAAAAAAATAAAAATAAAAAGTTTTGGGGGTGTAGCTCAGAAGTAGAATGCTCCTGGGTTCAACCCCAAGTACCAAACAAACAAAAAATACCTGTGCCTCATATTATTAGTCCAAATTTTAATGATTTTTTCAACTATCTAAGCCAAGAATTAATAGCCTTTGAGTTTTGAATAGTGTAGTAACAAAATCCCTTTATAATGGACCAAAGAAAACCTTTTCCCCACCAAATTCTGTTCTATAAGAAGTAGGGTTACATAGTGAAGCTTTTATCCTGAGTTTGAAGAATGGAAGATGACAGCATAATGCCAGTTAGACAGGCGTTCATTCAGCAAACTTGCATTGAGCATCAGTGTGAAGCACTTGAGCTGCCAAGACCTCAAGCAGCCAGCTTAGTGTGGAAGGCAGGCACAAATAGGAAGTGTCATTACAGTTACAAGGATTCTGGGGCAATGGGCACAGAGTGCCAAGACGGGAAGAGAAGAAATGGTGCCGCCATCTGCACGATGGAACGTGGAAGGTGTCCTGGTCAACATTCTTGCAGCCATAACCCAGAAATCTGACTACATAACTTAGAGGAAAGAAGATTTATTTCCTTACCGTTTCAGACTCAGTCCATGTGGGGCTGAGGACTGTGGATCTCAGGGCATGACAACGGGAGGCCAAGGGAGGGCACATGGGCTGTGCTCTTTACATCACTGAGGTCAGGAGAGAGGTGGGGGTATACATAGGGGGAGGAGGAACCCAAGGCCACATCCCAGAGACCCACGTCCAACCACATCCTACTGATCTATCTGGTACCACCCAGGTAAATCCATTAAAATGGATTTGTCCACTTCTGAGATTACATCGTTCATGACTCAATTTCATCATCTTCAAACAATCAGTGAGCTCTTTAGAGGACATTTTATATCTAGCTATATCAGAAGGACATCTTAGAAAGCTGCCTCCAAGATCTTGTGACTTACCCAGGAGCAACAGAGGCTTTGCTAAAAGTGGGATTTCAGGGCCAGAGAAAGGCTAATCCATCGTTTTAGGAAGAAGGAAACACACGGAGAGAAGCAGAGAACTTAAAGAGACTGTTTCAGAGAACCTCAGGTACCTGTTTGTACCACGTGCTGGAGGTTGCTGCCATGCTGGAAAGGTAACGTGCATTTAATTTGTGAGTGTCCATGCAATTGAGGAGAGAGACTTTTTAAGAACAGATCTCTTCCAGAGACAACAGATTTCTGAATGGGCAGCCCAAAGGGGAAGGGCATTCTTGGCAACAGGATAAGTGTCAGGAAAACCATGAGATGTAAGCTGGTACCTGGGTTGTGCCAGCCTTCATCTGCAGGCCTTTCTCTGGCCCTGGCTTCCCTTATACTTTTCCAGTGTTATTGCTGTGTCCAGGTCATGGCAGTGTGTGTGTGTGTGTGTGTGTGTGTGTGTGTGTGTGTGTGTGTGTGTGTTGGGGAGGTTCATACTACACCCTGTGGAATTTGGATGTTTTTCTCTGAGCAGTGAAGAGTCTTTTAAGGTTTCTAAGCAGGGTAATAGTATGAACAGGTTTGCATTTGGAAGATTCCAACAGTAGTAACAGCAGAACAGAAGCTAGTCTAGAGGGTACCAGGTCCTGATTCAAGCCAAAAGCACAAAGGACATGGAGAAGGGAATGGAGCTGAGAAGTGTTGAGATAGAATAATGATAAATCACGTTGGCTGAGACTTACTGAGTGCTTACCGTGAGCAGTGCCTGGACTGAGAGCTTCACACATAAGAGCCCATTGAATCTTCACCACAACCCTGGAAAGTAGATACTATTAGTATCTTCATTCTTTGGGTGAGGAAGCTGAGGCATAGAGACATTAAGCAACTTACTGAAGTGACGGCCCATGCTTGATAGCTGCACATAACTTTAAACACAACTGCTATTAGGACAAACTGATGGCTTGGTGAATAGTTTCAGCTGCCCTTTTGTAATTGTCTCTTATCCAAGGGACTCTGGTTAGAACTTAGGCCCTTTCTGTATGTCCCCAGAAATATTTATAAGCATTTCTTTTAAATAAGTACATGGAGCACAGATACTGGGGAGGGAACTCCAGCCTCACCGTAAATGGGAACAGTCTGAAGAGCCCCATGGTTATGGATTCTCTTCCATGAAGACAGTCCATGGCAGAAAATGTTCATGTTTATGAAGTCAGTGTAGTTAAGTACCTTGTAGCTCTCTTGCATCGAGCTTCGAATTCTGTTCCTTACAAAGTGAACGGAAATGTTCTTTACAAACCCAACAGGTGTGTGGTTTCCTGGTGGTCATTTGTATGGATAAGGGCTGCAAGGGAGAGATCTGAGCCCCCACAACCAGATTGAGAGGTTACATCCCAGCCCAAATGACAGTTCAGGGTCAGGACTATAGGATCCAAAAAGTAGTTAGTGCATAGCAGAAGGTGAGACAGCCCTAGCCTACAAGGTAGAGGTGCTTCAGGGTTTGAATGGAGTTTTAATGTCTCCAGTGCAAGTGCCTATTACTTTCTTTCATTTTAATGATTCTCTGGGCTGTAGTATAATTCTTTGGGGGGAGAAATAAAAGAAAGATTCCTCTTTTTCTTTCCCCTTCCAGTCTAGAGTTGAAATATACAATCAGATGAGCATTACAAAGAAGTCTTGAGGAGCCAGGCGTGGTGGCACACACTTGTAATCCCAGCATTTGGGAGGCTGAGACAGAATCCAGGTTCAAGGCCAGCCTCAGCTACCTAGTGAGGCACTCCACAGCTTAGTGATACTCTGTTTCAAAATAAAGAATAAAAAATAGGGCTGGGGGTATAGCTCAGAGGTAGAATGCCCCTGAGTTCAATCCCCAGTACTGAAAAAAAAAAAGTCTTGAGACGACTTTCAAACTATGTAAAGCTATGATAATTACATGCAATTTACTTCTAAAAAGTAAAGTGAAATTGTTGAAAATTATTTTAGATTTTGTTCTTAAATACAGACTAATAGTTTTTGGCAGCATTCAGCTCTCAATTAAATTTATCTGATGGTCAGATTCTGTTTTTCTTGAGACTGAATGACATGTGCTTGTTTTGCTTCTTCTTAATGCTAATGAAGCCCAGTTGCCCTCCTACTTGGCTTTTCCACTCACCTTAGACAAGGTAACAACTGTCTTATTATAATATCTCAAAATATAAATTGATATTGATTGTTTTTTGCCCTTACTCATAAAGTCTCTTTGAAAGTTCCCATATAAACACAGAATTTTACCCATAATACTCTTAAATTGTGTATTTTAGCCAAGTGTGGTGATGCACGTCTGTAATCTCAATATTCCGGAGGCTGACATAGGAAGATCAAAGGCTCAAGGACAACCTCAGCAAGTAGTAAGACTCTCATCAACCTAACGAGATGCTATTTCAAAATAAAAATAAAAATAAAACAGGGCTGAGGGTGTAGATTGGATGTAGAATGCCCCTGAGGGTTCAATTCCCATACCACCAAAAAAAAAAAAAAGCCTGTATTTGTCCTATACCTGAATGACAGGCTTCCTTCCTGACTTAATGTCTGTGATAGGCAGAATTCTGAAATATCTCTTTGTTCTCTGTTGCTTGGTATTATACCACATTATATTGTGTATATAGCAAAGGGGATTTTACAGATGTAAACTCTCTATTATATATACAAAGAATATTAAAATTTATTGGTTTTGGATATTGATACTAGAAACATCATTAGATTTTCAGCATTAGCCTATCTATGTAGGAATCTTTGTTTCTTTTAAATTTTGTCTGGTTTTATTACTAAGGTTAGGCAGTATTTTGGGAGATCCATTTAATCTGAGAAGATTCTAAAAGCTGTCAAAATATGTAATTCACACAATTTTCTTAAGACTGGTCTAACTTCTACAGCAGTGAATTATATTTCTTAATGTGATTCTTTCATATTTTTTGTTTCTTTCATTTGTCACATAATAAAGTTCAAAAGAAGACTAAACCAACTTTGCAAACAAAATGACACTGAAAATCTCTGATGTTTGATCTGCAGCTTCGTCTGTTCTCTTGGGTTTTACATGGCATTTATATCTGATGAGAGTCACCCTTTTATTTTGTTAGTTGAAGTGAAACATGAAGTTTGCATCGTTGCACTTCAGTAGTACATTTTCTTATGGGACAAAGAAACTATATGATGTACTCAATCAGGCTAATACGGGCAAAGGAACTGGTTGAAGAAGAAAATAAAGCCAAAGTCATGTAGAGAGCTTTCTCTCTACATAGGACTATTCTGAGTCTCATCTTTATTCTCATTCAGTCACACCAACTTCCTTACTGAGGCTCGAAGAAGTTAGGTACTTTGCCCAAGGTCATGTTAAACTGCAATTCAGATTTGAGTGTAAATCCTGGGCTGTTTCTCAGATGGCTCACTGCTTCCCACCTATCTTTAAGTCATCCTATATTCATTTCACTTATTACGGAGTTGGGGGCAGAGAGGATATTGATACTAGAAATCCTAGAAAATCCTAGAAATGTAGCTGGTGATTTGCCTTTGAAGCATAGTGGAACCTGAGCTGATGCCTGCCTACTGCTGTGGTTCTCTCCGTCTCTGTGGGTCTCAGATGATGAGCCTCTCCTCAAACAGTGTGATAAATACACATCACACTAGCCGAATGCACGATCTTACATTCACCATGCAACCCTGGAGGACAAACTGAAAGAGGAATGTCTGTATGTCCAGAGAATAACTTTCCTATGTAAATATGAGCCCTTCCTTCACCTGCCAGGAACATTCCACAGTACATGCTGGGCACTGTGCTAGGAAATTTAGTATATTTTGAATGTTTGTAGAAATTCTACTATTGTTCACCTGTTTTTCTATGCTAGAATTCTTATCTTTTTGATATTAGGTACAGTTCAGTATTTCAGAGCATAACATTTCAGATTTGACTTAAGTAGGCATATTTCTATTTCATACAGCAAGAATTGATTAGGTATGATTCCTGGTAAATCTACTGTTAAAAAAGTAGTCCTTTGTCTAAGAGTTCATTTAAAAAGAGGTAATAATATACCCCTAATCTTTTTTCCCCCTTTTTGTTTCACACATTCCTTTTCTGACCACATTACCACTTAGTGCTTTATCTAGATTAATCTCTTATTTCCTTCTTTTTTTACTGGATTTTCACAGTAAAGAATAAAACATGAAAACACAACTCTTCATTAGTTTAGAATTCAAGATTATAGTCATTAGTCCTTTGAATAAAGTATTCATCCAAAAATAAGACTTTAGACAATATAGATTTCTTGAAGTTTAAGGTAGAAAGAAATCAATAGGCAATACTTGGGGAAAAAAATACTCTTCTGGGGGCTGGGTATGTAGTTCAGTGGCAGAGAGCTTGACTAGCATGCATGAAGAAGCCCTGGATTCAATCCCAGCACCACAGGGGGGAAAAACATAAACAAAAAGACAAGAAATACTCTGTCTTCTTTGAGGGGCTTAAATGTTGAATTAGAGTACCAATTCATATTAATGCTTAATTTATATTTAGACTTATTTGATGTGAATATTCACCAATTTGTACTGAAGATTGTTCACATAGGAACCATTGTTTACACACCTATTGCATTGTCCAGCACTCTTGTGGAATGCAGACAGGACAGAAAAAGGAGTGATGTGGACATGAAGAACTGATGGTCTGTGAAGGAAGACAAGGAGGTCCTCATTTGTTACATGTATATTCAATCAAAGTAAATACAGGTCTCTGGGGATTTAAATACTTTCGTAGCATTTATTTTATCTTTACTTACTAATTATGAAACTTTTAACCAATAAAGGAACGGAATATCACTTTTCTATTAGTCTTAATGCCATGAAAGCAGGTATATAGTTTAACATAATCAGAATGTTTTCCAAGAATGCAAATATCCTCAGGACCAAGTAAAAGCCTTTTTTTATTTACTTGGCATATTATTATAGATTCTGCACCAAAGAATTAAATTGCCTTCTTTTAAATTCCTTCATATTTTCAGAAAAGAAAGATCTACTACTCATTTGGTTATAAATAAATTTCTGAACTGTAGGCTCATGGCCAAAATAAAATACAAAATACAAAGGGAGGAGTTGAGTTAGTTACTGGACATTTAGTCTTTGTGATGGTCAAATGGATGCATAACCCATAGTCTGTGGAGTGATTTTTCCTTTCTATGGTAGCCACTGTGGTATCACTGAAGTATTTGATCCTCTCCAGAGATACATCTTTATTGCCACTTACATTTAGCATCCTATTGGAGATTCTAGTTAGGGGTACTGGCAAGAAAAAAAAATATATGTAGCATCCAAATCAGAAAAGGGGAAATAAAATTATGTCTATTCACAGATGTTATGTACTTGTATATAAAAAAAATCCTAAGAAATACTAAAAGAGCTACTAAAGTACACAAGTTCAGCAGATTTGCAAAATTAATTCAAATTAATTTATCTGTATATTAGCAGTGAACATCCCAAAAATGAAATTAAAGATTTCTATGTATAATTCCATCCAAAAGAACAAAATACATAGGAATAAATTTAATCGAAAAAGGACAAGACTTAATATGAAAACTACAAAACATCATTGAAATAAATAAGATCTAAATAAATGGAAAGACATCCCATGTTCATGGATCAGAGGAGTTAATATTGTTAAGATGACAGACCTCTTCAAATTGATGTACAGATTGAACACATACATATGAAAGATGTTTTCCATCACTAAGTATTAGATAAATGGAAATCGAAACCACAATGGGAAACCACTTCATACCTACTGGGACAGCTATAATTGAAAAGATGGACAGTAGCCAATGTGGACAAGTATGTGGAAAGCTGGAGTCCTCACTCATTATTGATAGGAATGTAAAATAGTGCAGCCACTTGGGAAAACAGACTGACGATTCCTTGGAAAGTTAAATTTATTTATTTCATTTATATTTGTAGTACTCAGGTTTGAAACCAGGAGCATTCCACCTCTATGCTATATCCCCAGCCCTTTTTAAATTTTATTTTGAGATGAGATCTCACTGGGTTTTCCAGGCAGGCCTCAAGTTTGTGATCCTCTGCTTTAGCCTGCAGAGTAGCCGTGGTTACATCCTGAAACGTTAGATTTAGAGTTACTATATGACCCAACAATAACAACCCAACAATATGAAAACAAGTCCTTGCAAAAACTTGTAAACAGGTTTTCATAGCACATCATTCAGTAAGCACTGAAGCTAGATAATCCATTTGTCTGGCATCTGATGAATTTTATCCATTCATTCAAAATTTGGTATGTCCATATAATTGAATATTATTTGGCCATAAAAAGGAATGAAAATTGGCTGTAGGCCTATTATATATTTCCTTTATGATATTGAGTTATGTTCCTTCTATTCCAATTCTCTGCAGTGCTTTTAGCATGAATGGGTGTTGGGTTTTATTAAATGCTTTTTCAGCGTCTATTGAAATGATCATGTTATTTTTATCTTTGGTTCTGTTTATGTGGTGAATTACATGGATTCTTTTCCATATGATGAACCAACCTTGCATCCCTGGGATGAGCCCAGCTTGGTCATGGTGTATAATTTTCTGGATTTGAATGTGCATTGCTAGTATTTTGTTTAGCAGTTTTGAGTCTAAGTTTGTCAGCAATATAGGCCTATGGTTTTCTTTTCTTGAGCTGTCTTATAAAATAAAAAATAAAAAGGAATGAAGTACTGAAATGTGCTACAACATTAGGTGAACCTTGAAAACATTATGCCAGCTGAAAGAAGCCAGATACAAAAGGCTGTATGTTTTATAATTCTGCTTATACAAATTGTTCAGAAGAGGCAAAGTAATAGTTATAGAAAAATTAGATTCATAGTTGCCCAAGACTGTATTGGGACTAGGGAATAACTGCTAATAAGTGTGTGGTTTCTTTGAGAGGTGATAACAAGTGTTCTAAAATTAGATTGTGGTAATGATACCACAACTCTGTGAATATATTAAAACCATTGATTTGTATACTTGAATTTTCTGATATGTTAAAGATTATTTTTAAAAAGATGGTTATGGAAGTTATACATATATCCACTACATTGTACAGTCTATAACAACAAAAACAAAACCAATAGGAATTTTTGTGATTAAGTCAATAATAACCTACAAGAAAAAAGAGGCGTAAATACAAAAACAGTCCTGAGAAAATAGAATTGCCTTCAGTTTTTATTGCAGAGAGTTGGAATAGAAGGAACATATCTCAACATCATAAAGGCAATATACAATAGACCCACAGCCAACATCAGAAAATGCAGAAAAACTGCAAGAGTTCCCACTAAAACCAGGAACAAGACAAGGATGTCAATTATCACCTCTTCTGTTCAGCATAGTACTTGAGACTCTAGCCAGAGCAATAAGGCAAGAGAAGGAAATCAAAGGGGTAAAAATAGGGAAAGAAGAACTAAAATTATCCCTCTTTGCAGATGACGTGATACTATACTTAGAAGACCCAACAAAGTCAACCAAAAAAAACTCATCAAACTGATCAATAAATTCAGCAAAGTGTCTGGCTATAAAATCAGTCTTAAACAGACGCTTTCCTGTATGCCAATTCTACTGAAAAAGAAATACAGAAAACATTTCCACTCACAATATCGCCTCAAAAAATAAAATACTTAGGAATAAACCTAACCAAGGAGGTAAAAGACCTCTACAAGGAAAATTATAAAACATTGAAGAAAGGAATTGAAGAAGACCTTAGAAGATGAAACGATCTTCCATGCTCTTGGATAGGCAGAATAAATATCATCAAAATGGCCATTCTTTCAAAAGTGATCTACAGATTCAATGCGATACTCATTAAATTACCAACGTCATTCCTCACAGGCATAGAAAAATCAGTCATTAAATTCATTTGGAATAACAGAAAGCCCAGAATAGCCAAAGTACTTCTCAGCAACAAGAACCATGTAGGAGGTATCACAATACCTGACTTCAAACTATACTACAAAGCCACAGTAATAAAAACAGCATGGTATTGGCACAGAAGCAGACACATAGATCAATGAAGCAGAATAGAAGATTCAAAAACAAATCTGCACACTTAAAGCCAATTGATTTTTGACAAAGGTTTTAGTGTTTTGATTCTGTGATTGTTCTTTCTCTGGCGACAGCTTTCTCTAACATCACCTGCTTGCCTCC